>PKRV01003622.1:57817-78775 GCA_003709505.1 Hyphantria cunea | reverse complement strand
CTGTCCCGCCGTAACCGTGGTCGCCACCATGACCAGGAATAGCGGGACTACCGGGAACTGGGGGCCGTGGCTTCTGTTGCTTACTCATGGAGGGGGTCAGCCCATAATCACCACGCTGGGCAGGCGGGTTGGTGAGCGCAGGGCGTAACTTGTTGCACCGGTGACGCTGCTGCCCATCACCGGCCTATTGTATTTAGTTACGCCTTTTAGGATGGATATACCGCCATTGGTCGGTCGCCAGAGCCTCGTTTGTTATCTAGCAGGGTGCACCGCGTGCAGGTGAGGTTGGCTGGGGGCGAAAGATTGTGGTTCGCCCCCACACACCCCTACCGCTGATAATATACTACTACATAATTACAAGTATTCAATTGGTTTCACCTGTCCCGGTGTTTGTCTGTTATCAAATCTTGCAAGTTAAAATTGATCCACATCCCGATTTCCGATAGAGCTGAAATTAAAATATACCTTTAGTTGTGATGACAATGCAATTATTTTAATTGGTATCATTAGTAATCCAAAATATCCGCAGTAACAAAATGGCGGCGTACATATTTGTGAACAACCCACCCAATATGGGTATCAAATGAAAGGATTTTAAGAAGTTATTATTGTCATCAGTAAGTAATTAAAGCTTGTTTTTAAAAAACTTTTTAAATTAAACAGTTGTTTTGTTTATAATGCTCTCAAATTTCACCTTGAAGCAAAACTTAAACTTTAATACCTTACAATTTTTAAATATTTTAATAGTTTAATTATTGAATATAAATTAAGGTATACTTAGATTAGTTATAATCTGTTTAAGCTAATACAATATGTAAAATCTTTTCATAGTTCCGACAGAAACTTTGTTTTGTGATTGCGCAAAGACAATCTAATTTTCTCATAAAATGAAACACAATGACACACACAGCTCAAAACCCCCCTTTGACGCCACAATGTTGTAATTTACGACAAATCTCAGCGCTACTCCTCCACATAACATATTCAATTAGCCGACGGGGTGGAGTGATGCATTGCACCGCTATTTGTAGAGGGCTTCAGACTTACTTCATAATTACTAGTAATATACCGTCATTTACCAGTAATTTACCACTCGCTTCCCCCTTCGGTAATGTTCAAGCGAAGTGTTACTTGGCGTTTGTTTCTGTTTTATGTACGATAATTGAATTAGAACGATTAATGTTGCTTAATGAAAGTGAAAGTGTGTGTAACTATAGGACTTTATTTTTGCTTGAACTAAAGCTTTTTATGAAATTATCAACAAAATGTTAAAGGAAAAAAAGTGTTCATTACGACCAAAATTTAAATTGAGATTCTAATATTTTTTCTATTACATTTTCTTGTTACATTTCAGTCCAATGTAGGCTTTAGATTTATAGGTAGGCCTCAACTATATGCCAGTTTTGACTTACTTTGACATACTCAAATACTTTATGTGTAACAACCCGACCCGTGCCCACGTTTGGGTACTAATCATGCGCTTTTCTTCAACTTGATATACAAATATGATTATTTTTAACCGAAGTTTTGATTAAATCATAATAAAAAAAAATTGTGTTTCTGAATAGAGTGGCTTTCTGTTACCGAAAGAATTTTCAGAATCGAATCAGTACTTCCAGTGATTTCGCACTACAACCCATACCTTACCTATATTAGCATAGATTACTTTTAAGTAACAGACAAAATGTTTATCTTATACAGACTACTCTTGGTAGCTAAAAAATTAAACTAAGATATTGATGTTCTCGTAGCCGATTACGGCCCAGACCAGCTAACTACGCAGGAGATATTATAAAGCATTAGTGTGTGCGCAAACACAGGTGTACTCTCTGTTCCCTCTCTCTCTCATAATCCGATGGGAGGGTTAACCGGTTCAACCGGGGTGAGATCAGGCGTAGGACCGAAAGTTTTACGTGCTCTCCGAGGCACGGGATAAAAAAACTTGTGTAAACTAAGATAGTCAATTTATTAAATCCGCATAAATATATCGTTTGTTGGAATAAAAGTAGTCTATGTCCTTCTTTCAAGAATTAGAGCATCTCCACGCCAAATTTTGTTGAAATCGTTGCAGCGGTTTAGCCGTGAAAGCATAGCAGACACACTGATAAACGGACAGAGTTACTTTCCAATTTATAATGTTAATATGAACACATCAATTTCTCAATGATGGTTCACCTAATATGCATCATATCAGTTTAAGAGCCACACAGATCACGGAACAAAGGAATATACTCACATCTAATAGAGTAGAAAGTTCATAGTTCAATAAACCTACATGACAATCTTTTGTCATTACTTGTCCTCTTAGCCTAATCAAAACCACTAGAAATACATGCATGAGTATGTCCTTCAATACGAAAAATATCAATTACTCACTGAAGAGCTAGACAGGTTTTCATTAGAGAGTTCATCGCTCGACTAAGTATTATATGTTTGTCATAGATTCGTCCATTCGGGTTATTAAAACAATAGGGGTCATTCACTTGTTTCTTTTGAAATATAATTAATGAGATCAAAGTGATGAGTCTATCGATAAAGCATCTCTAATAACAAGACCGACATGCTAAGCAAATTAACTTCATAATTTTTGAATAAACAACCTGGTCTTTTAACACTATATTTATTAATTTTTGGTTTATTTAAAAACCCATCTCCCTTGGTCAGGGCATTACGCGTGAAAGACCAATTCTTTTAGTATTAGATAGCTCATTTATCGAGGAAGGTTATAAGCTATAAAACATCACGCTAAATAAGAACAGAACATCCATTTTGCAAAAACCGGGATTAATTACTTGGCACGGACTAACTAGCAGCTAAGGTATAGCTATAGGTATATGATGATACATACATCTTAAATTTTAATACCTGAAGCAAAAACTTAGAACAGTTTGATGTACGAAGTACCGTGAGCTAGATGCCTATACGTATCTATAATCTATAATATCTACTTTCGTTGTAAACTGTATTATTGTACCTTGTATGTGTTTATCAATAAATAGTTCGAAATACTGATTAAAACTGATATCTTTTTATATACCCCGACAATAATTATGGTTGAAACTCGTCCATTGGGCGATCACTGGCTTAGTGTAATTTCTCAAATAGTGTACTGGTGATTGACATTTAAACATTTGATTGAACTCTCACTAGACCTTGCTGTCTCGTTTGGAATCTTATTCTATTTACACATAACACCATGTAGTCCCAAGGTGAGCGGAGCTTGTGTTATGGGTACTAGATAACTGATATAAATACATGTAAACTTTTTTGAGTATACAAACATGTTATACATAAAAACACCCTAACTCGGAAAAAAATGTTTGCAGATCTTACAAACATTTAGTCCGACCCGGAAATCGAACACGAGACCTCAACCATAGCAGTTGCATATGCAATCATTGCGCCACCAGAATTAAATTAAATTAAAACGACTAAAACTAACTACTAACGAATTAAAATCAAAACTTTTTTAAATCGACTGAGGAATAAATCCTGTTTTTCACGTTTTCCGGAAAGTAAATCACTGTTAATACTGTTAAAAACCGTGGGTTAGCCACGCTTCGGCATGCATGGGCCGGCTCGATTGGAGTGATACCACGACCTCACAGAAACCTCACCGGTGTGTAATAGTGCCTGCGCTATGTTTCACCCTGTGAGTGAGGATACCGGAGGCCCATAATCCAAACCTTCTCCTCATCCCCCTCCTCATCCCCAAGGCCAGTAACGCACTTGTGATGCCTCTGGTGTTACGGGTGTCCATGGGCGGCGGTAATCGCTTACCATCAGGCGATACGTCTACTCGTTTCCCCCCTATTCCATAAAAAAAATAAAAAACAAATAAAGATAAACATTTTAAATCTTTATACGACACAACATGGTCATGATACGGTGAGCTACCATTAATATATGCTATTCTCTTAGTAAAGAAACATCTAAATGTTAAATATATTTTTGTAATGAAAAAAAATCAGCAAATCGATTGTCTATTTCAATATTAAATATTTATGTTCAAGAAGTGATTCTTCGTGTTCGAGAAAAAACTATTGTAATAAATGCGTTCACAAACAAAAGTCTTCTGAGTATCAAAAAGGCGACATGTTGACAAGAGAAATCGTTGGTTACCATGATAAATAGAGCGGCGGAGGTAAGACAAATGACATACAATCGCCTGATCGCGAACACATCGGACAACGAGATGGGTATGGCGTGGGTATGTCGAGACGGTTGCAGGGTTGACACTGAATAATATCTAATGCATAAATCTTTATAGCTATTTACACATACATAAGAAGAAAGTGACAGACACAACAAATTAAAACAAAAAAAATAGGACTTGAATTCGTCACAGTTATATGGGAGTGGAATGGTTGTTATGTGAATAAATCTTGAGAATCTATCTCTTAAAAACTAAACCAGTTATTTCAAAATCTGCTGATATCCAATAACATCCAATGCTAAATGCTTCAAAATATCATACAGATCCAATTACTTTTGTCAAGACTTCATTGAGTAAAATTTTGAAAATGTGGTTGTTGCTTGTCAGCGTAATGTATTGACTACGTAACAACGTACGGTCACTTACATGAAGAGTATGTCTTTTTGTGCGGTGTTGTAATTATATTTGTGGGACTGTATTTGATTTGCGTTCATGCGTTCAGTCGCTTTTATTAATATTCTTAATTTTATATGTACACAAGTTTGTCCAGTAATAGATTCATGTTCGTGTCCCAGCTTATTTACTACAACACCGCTACCACGTTAGGGTGATTTAGTTACATGCTCTAATGCTATCAGATACACATAACTAGCAATCTATCCATGTACTGGCCACACTACAACAGTTACACTTGTACTCTCTAAAATATCTATCATATTCCTCGGTCGCGTAGTGGTAGTGTCTGCGACCGCTTTGCATGAGGTCTCGGATTCGATTCCCGGGTCAAACTAAATGTTTGTATGATCTACAAGTATTTGTATAAGTATTCGGTTATTTTTCATGTATAATATGGACATATAAAAAAAAGAACATATGTAATTATATTCGTAAACTAATACCCATAGTACAAACTCTGCAGTGTATAGTGCAACTAGAAGGCGTTGTGCGTCAGATTTTCGAATCATAAATTTATTTATTTCAGAGCTAGCTCATTTCTTTGGAGATATATTCGGCTGTTTCGATATGAATTGGTTTTTCTTATTTATTTGCTTTTCTGTATTTAATTTTTAATCTAAATTTATTATTTAAGTTATGTTTCTTTATGATATAGGGGAATAATCGGGTAAAGGTACAGTAAACACTTTATTGTTGAGTGACTACCACTGCATATTAACACGTGCAGGCTACCAGTGTACTTATTTTCCACCCACTTTGATCAAGTATTTAAATTAAGCGGGCGTTAAGCGGGCATCTCACTAGATCGCCATAGTGTGGGTGTCCATGCAGCATTGTCTGCATTCGCTATGAAGATGGTGAACACTCTTGGATTCTGCTCATGCTTTCCATCAGGTACAGTATATTCACTTTGGTAGGCTCTTCATTTAAAACAGTCAAGTTTCACAAATACGTTCCTCTCCTTTAAAACCATAATTAGGGGTGAGAGAGGTTAGTGAAGGCTCAGTCAAGTTCACTTAGTTGCTGAAAAATCAATCAACACATTCTTTGTGAAAAAGACATTAGAGATCTGTGACTTAAATCCCATTTAGGCCATAAGTTGGCATTATTAGTATATCAACACACTGTTATAAGTTTTCTCTAATTATTTTTTATAAAAACATATTAAAATCCTGTATATCAAAGTATAAGTTTATGTCTATTTCAAAGGTCTGTATAATAACTCTTTACAAAAACTTTCTTACATTTTATCGTCGTATTGTAATGTTAATTAATACATAAAACAAACTTAATATATTATCAGCAAAGTATGTGACTAAATATAGTCTGTACCCGACCCCATGCTATAAATAGTTTAAGAAAATCACATCATTAGAACATAATGTGATCCGTAGGCAAGTATAAATGAGCTTGTTATTCTGTTGACTACAATAATAGGACTACAAATAACCTGTATATCTAGTGAGTCCTCACCCTTATACGTAAATTATGTCATTAGTTATAGAGGGCGCCACATACCCTTGTAAGACAATAAATTTAAGCCTCGTAATATACGAGGTCCATAATGTATCGTTTCTCTTGACATATATGTTCTTTATTTATACTTATTTTCAATAAAATCGAGTTAACATTATAGTTTGAGATGAGAAAAAGAACGAATGAATTTATCATACCAGTCTTCATCATTCGTTTCTGATGTACTTTGTAAAACTAATTAAATTATTGTAATGATTTGAATTTATAAAACTATACCCTCTGGCTTTTTAGGAAAATGAATCTATTCTATTTCTAGCGACATGCGGGATGCCGCAAGGCACACATTTAAGTCGAATTATTTTGCATGCATTCACGATCAACTAATGGCTGGCACCACTACTGTATACTGTAAGGAATTATAGCTAGCTATAAATACTAACTGTGAACATAAAGAAAACAATACTCACTGTTCTTATTGTACGGAGACAAGTGTCCTCAAAGATTTCATCAGTATTTTGAAAGAGTAGAAATAATGTGTGGCTGGAGAGCACTAAGGCATTTAATCTTCAAAGTTACCTTATTTGCAGTTTAGTTTACTTGCTTAGATACATCGAGTATGTCAGTAGCAATATAAAATACTTTATCGCCTTACTATCGGTACCATTGTAAAACTACTTGATGTTATCTGTTTACCCAATATAATGTAAACCTTTTGTTATTTAATTATTCTGAAGTTATTCGTTTCAATTAATGTCTTAAAACAATATACAAATAACTTGAAATATTATTGAGAATATTATTTCTTTAACTTTTCTAAATATTCGTTATAATTTACACGACTAGTCCACGAAATTCAGATTTATCTCAGATCTTGTAGCAGCAACCCTATCCAAAACCTTTTATCCCTCAAATTGATGTTGGTATTAGGTGCGTAAG
The DNA here is from genome assembly GCA_003709505.1 of Hyphantria cunea. Taxonomy (NCBI): domain Eukaryota; kingdom Metazoa; phylum Arthropoda; class Insecta; order Lepidoptera; family Erebidae; genus Hyphantria; species Hyphantria cunea. The sequence continues at coordinate 71,751 of PKRV01003622.1, read as the reverse complement.
ACAACAACCCCCACAGCTTCACCGACGTCTGATACACGCATCACTCACGATGAGATAACATCAAACGTATATCTGCCACTGAATGATGGGTAGCACGACTTAGAGGTTTCAGCTTTGTGTGTCGGTGAAGAATGTTATTTTTCTATTTGATGACACACAAATATCAGTGTTTTTGGGTACGACTTACAATAAATAAGGTAAACGATAACTTTATGTTACCGTTACATGAACAAAGCAATTTTTTGCAGCTAGATCTGACATCATAATATTTAATAAATAATATCATCATCATCAGCCTATCGCAGTCCACTGCTGGACATAGGCCTCACCCATTTTAGTTGACTCTTCAACTTCTCTGTCGAACTATAAATATAATAAAAATAGAAATATATATATAAGTAATTTAGTAGTAAAACTATGTGCTTTTATCAAATTTTATAGCACAAATTACACACCTAACTACGGTGTAATTCTGGCAATGGGGTTTGTACTAAAGTTGTAAAGCATTCACGTTTAAACGGATTATCCCAGTTTGGCCTTGAGTTAGTCACGCAAATAGCTTTGCGTAATGGTTGCGACAAAGAATTTGCTTAATTTTTTTATTTAGCTATAATTATGATAAAGAATACTTGACTTGTTTGTTCATGCTGTTTATGCAGTAGTAATGCTTACTGCTAAGACAGAGGTTGTCACTTCGATTCCTAACCAGGAAAAATAATGAAGTGTACTGACCTTGATTTCTTTCCGTTTTTCAGTGTAATTTTTTTATAGTATGTTTGTATTCATAAAATTATGTGAATACTTATTTAGCAATTCCTTTACCATAAAAGAGGTTGGGCATAATTGCAGCAAGCATAATTTGAGAGACGATGGCCGTTTGTGACTCTGTGACTGTGACTCGACTGTTTTTTATTTGAAACTACATTTTGTCCTGCCATCCGGAGCTGAAGCTCCACTCGGAAGTAAATTAGAAAATAATTTCCAAGTAAGAGACAGCGAGAGACAGCTGACATTTAATCTGTGAGCTTACTGCCACTTTATTTGACATTAACGAAAAATAAATGTTGTTTGTATTGTATATTCACGTTTACTTATATTTCACTAGTAAGCCTTGCTATGATTTAAATATTAAATGAACTTGTAGTAAATCTGTGAATATTTAATCCAAATACCAATTATCATACACTTCAACAAACAACTCGTATTCACGTGGCACACAGGCCCAGAGTCTTGCACTAAGCTGTGTATCCACAACGCCACTGTTTACACATGCACTGCTCAAACGCTTTGAAGCTTTCGTATACAGCCTAATCTAACAACGAAAGTGCTGCAAATCGCGGCTGCCGATATACGGCTACTACGACAATTATTTCGAAAACCAACTTCGTATCAGTCCGAGATTCTGTAATAAAGGCATTCTTTTTTTTGTGGAATAGGGGGCAAACAAGCATACGTATCGCCTGATAGTAAGCAATTACCGCAACAAGCAACAGCAGAGGCGTCACAAGTGCGTTGCCGGCCTTTGGGGGAGGGGGAGGGGGATGAGCCTCCGGAATCCTCACTCACTTGATGAAACACAGTGCAAGCGCTGTTTCTCACCGGTTTTCTGTGGGGCCGTGGTATCACTCCGGTCGAGCCGGCTATTCGTGCCGAAGCGTGGCTCTCCCACGCAAAATTCTTAATATAGCGTAATCATTAATATCGTTATATATTGCACTGATCATTTCGTTTTTGGTTTATATTTGCAATACTGTTGTACGGAAGTATGTTATTCAATTTTATTAAGGTGAAATAAAGAAAGCTAAGAGTGTCTGATATCCTTCGAGGTACTGTAACTAAAGGGGCGCGAGAAAGAGCACTTACAGTTTCAAATAAATCAAAGAGCTTACTTCATTAATTGAGCCAAAAAATCTTAGATGCATAGTAAATCAGTCTACAAATCTACCGAATGATATTCATAAAATAATTCTATTTTCGAGAAAAAAATGCTCAACATTACGTATTAGTGAGCCTCATATTACCGATAGACATGAACAGCGGTAGTCACTAACAGTCAGGTGACTTGGTCATTTATGTATAACGAATGTAAGAAAAACAAAACTAATTATAATACCATTTTGTACATTCATAGATTCAGTATGTGCTAAACACTTTTCTTCTATTTATCCACAACGTTTGTTTCTATCACGTGAATTCACTAAACATTTTATTCACAGTCATCCTTAGATGTTACTATTATTAACCTTATATTTATCTTAATTTTCAATTGCCTATAAGAGGACTATTTACATAAATTTTATTAAAAACTTGGGATATTTACTGAGGCCATTGAATGTGAGAGAAGTCGAGATAGAGCACGCACAAAGAACAACTGGGAAAGTTTAACGATTAAACGTGTTCCGATAAGCAATTCCATAACTCGGCGAGTTTTGCTACTCGGTGAGGCGCAGGTGCTCTTGTGAACACTTATAAAACTCAACTTTTACCCTTGACTGCGGGTAGGCCTGTCTTCAGAAGTGAATTGTTTTATTAACATCACGAAACGACATTTAACGATTCACTTAATAAGTGAACCTGAAAAAAAAGTTTTACTTGTAAGTGGCCAACGTTTTCAAATCGAAATATTAGTTTTCTGAGGAGTAGTTCAAGATGGAAAGTTAAAGTAATTAAATAAATTGTCAAGACATCAATGTTCGCAAATTCTTTTAACGGTTAATTGGATTTCTTATTAACGGTCCGGTAAAAGGTGTCCATTCTACCAAAATTGTTTTGTATACTTTTTCTGTTTCTTCATCCATGCTAGCAAAATTTATATTAATTGTAAGTGACAACTTACAACGTGAAAACAAATAGTTTTAGCTGGCAAATGCGGTTCTAATAAGACGGCAAATATGTTTTAACAACAATTTAACTGTTCTGTTCTGTGATATAGTTCTATTTGCTGATGATACGTCACTTATTTTTAAAGTCGATCGTAAGCAAACGCTTTTTGACGGCGTGAATAGGGCACTAAACGGTGTGTAGAACTGGCTCACAACGAGCGTGTGTGACATTTGCTATGCCAAATTTCAAAACAGCTAGGCACTAATCTAACTCTGAATAGTGAAGTCATTAGTTTTGTAGTCTCAACAGTATTCTTAGAAATTACATTAGACAATAAATTGCAACGGGGAGCCCAGATAGATAGGCTACTTAGGCAGTATGGAAGATACGGCAACTCACTGTAACAGACACAGCTAGGTTAGTTTATTTTAGCTACTTTCACAGCGTCATATCCTATGGTATACTAATTTGGGGTAAGGAGGCTGATATTAAAACGACTTTCGCTCTACAAAAATGAGCCATCCGCTCAATTTACAATTTAGGTGCTAGAACCTCTCTTCGAGAGCTGTTTAAGGTTGTGGATATTTTAAAGCATTACAGTATATATTTGTAAATATTAAGTTTGTTAGGCATAACATTAATGATTATAACAAAAACAGTGAGGTAAACAGTATTAATACGAGAAGCAAATCTAAACTCGTTGGTACCAATCATCGTTTACATAAGGTTTACAATTCGTTCGAAGATCTTGGTATATTTTTTTATAATAAAATTCCTACAGATGTTACTAAACTTCCTATAGATGAATTCAAGCTAACTGTAAAAAATCACCTCATCAAGAGGGCCTACTATGCGATCGGCGATTATCTGAACGGCAAACAGTCATGGGCTTAGAGTGCTATTTTATGATATATACATAAACTTCTTTCTCCTGTAATTGAGCTTAACTATTAAAAAACCTTTGTTAGTTGAAAATAATGCGTGGCGATTATTATGGTAATTTGATTAGTAGTGATTTTTATCAGAATCTCGACTATAGTTTGTCATGCTCACTAAAATGGTATTGCTTACGGTATCATCGTGATGTGGGTCGTTTCCTTCCCTCTAATATGTCGAGGAAGACGATAGCTGGTCCATGCATCATCCTCGTAAACGGGCGCCGCTTGGGGTGACTGGTCGGCCTAGTCAAGGAAGTTTTGAGGAATACTATTAATTTAGTTCGTTCAACTGCAACTTTAGCCTCTTAATCCAATCATGAATTATTTTTAATAGTAGATTTTGCAATTGAATGTAAGTAGATAGACATCTTGACTGATTTCTATATTAAAGTATAAACCTTCAATGTTGTCATTGAGTAATTTTTTGTAGTACGTTAATTTTGTAGCATTTTAATAAAATTAAAATCAGGTGGCAACTATTTGCACACTCTTTACCTTCCGTGTAATCTATTGTATTTGATTATCTGACTTTTAATAGAGTGGGCATGAGTTTCTTTGCCAGTGTTCTTCTCATAAGGCTCTACGCATTTTGGCACGGGAGATTAAAGATCGACACAGACGGACAGTGAATTTAGGTGTTTTAACCTAATTTACCTTGACAATATAGTACATCTGTGACGTTTGTTTGTGTCGATCTGTGATTTTTATCTGTAGCTTCAATTTAATGTTCATAAATGTCACTTAGTGTCTTAATTGAATAGATGATCTTGAATTTGAACATATTACAACAAAGATGAACAAATGAAGAAGAAACTTGATGGGCGAATAGAAGAGAAAAGAAACCATACTGGTTTATTTTAACCTATTCAAAAACTGACCCAATCAACTCCGTGCTAAACACAATGTTTCGCATAGGTTAAAGGGTCCAATATATATACACAATATCAATTACCCCTCTTGAACCGCAACGCTCACTTCAAAGCTTTTCCTCATTGCTTTTGGCTTTCATCTGCTCCCTCCTAATGCAACGATCATCGAGTCATACATCCCTCCTTGACCTTGAAGTAGTTTCTCTCTTCATAGTAAAAACTTTTGATACATCTTGAATGTTAGCCTGTAGTCTCCTATGAGTAGTATGATAGCAAAATAAAGTTGAACCTTAAATCTAGACTAAATTGCTCTTGTTAGTGGTCGATGTTCCCAGAATTGACACATTGACACAGTTCCACTAATCTCGTGAAAGATAAAGCTGACAGGTCCGGATTAAGAATCACAATCGAAATTTCGTTACAAAAGCAAAATTAGACGTGAGTATCATCACTAAATTCTCACAGGGTTAGCAAGCACAACATATTATTAAAGTGGTATACAGTAAGTTCAATGTTCTGTCAGTTTTTGAATAACATTTTAACGTTTTATCTCGGGTTTTTTTATGAGTGGGCTTACCAAAGTGACTCTACTCTGCCTAATATTCTGCAGAATCTAAGAGGGGCGGTCACCATATTAATTGCAAATGCAGACAACGCAACAAGCATTCGGCGGTCTAGTAATGCTTCAGCATTATTGAGCCTCCGGTCTTGCATTCACCAACGAAACATGATAGCACGAATCCTGTTATTTTCCGTAGATTTTCTGTGCGCCCGGTCGGGCTGGCCCAAACATGCTGAAACTATTGTGGCTCTACTACCTTTTGATTAAGATGACTAAAGCATACACTGTTCGTCATTTATTCGTCAATTTTTCTCATGTTAACATTTTCATACTATGACACGATCAATTTAATTTTAGACTGCATGTTTGGCTTAGTGGTTTAAGCAGTCGTCACACCACTGTCCACTGCGCCGTGCACGTTGTGTGATCCACAAATTGTTCTTCTGAGTCTGGACGTTCTTCGTGTCTGTTTCATGTAACTTTATAAAGTTCCCTGCGACACCGAATGTATTTACCTAATGCGGGAGTAGTCTTTTTTTATTAAAAATAATGTTTTATTTACCTGTATGTATAATGTAACATCACACACAAAACAGGTTATTAAGTTTTCAATAGTTACACATTTCAATTTTCCAGTTTTCAACAAAATTGTACAATCCAACAAAAGAGTAATATAATTACGCGTCTCTAAAGCATGTAGTAAGTAATGGTGGCCGAATTAGGCCAATAGCTACAATTATGCTACCCTCGTTCGCCTCTAATCATGTTTGTGCACCCTGACACACTGACTCATAGGAAATCGTCCCCTATTAGATTTGCCGTAATGAAATTCCACTAAGGTTTTAACGTTGAACACATTTCTGCAAAGTTTCTTTATAATGATGATTATCGGACCCCCCTTGTACTTTCGAAAATTTGATAATGGAAAAAGTTAAAGCTGAAGTTAGAGTTAACGACATGTGGTATGCGCCCATTCGAAAATTGACAATGAATTTATACGTCCGGGAAGTGATATTTAAATTCATTACCCGCGGGTTAAAATGAAAATCCTCTTTCGCAACTAAGCGCGTATTAAAAAGGCGAAAATATCCGTGGCGAGTTAAAGAAAATTTGAAAATTTGACTTTCCACCAAGATTTCAGTTGGTCCCTATGAAATCTATTTTTCAAAGCAACTGATAAATGTACCATACCAGTTTTACTAAAGGTCGATATCTGCCAACTTTTTGCAAACTATAAATTACAGCAGCTACTTACGACATGCCAGTAAGGCGTAAGAACTACTCGGTGGTGACTAGCGATGATCACGAGCGTTCCAACATCATAAAATATTCGGAGACGAATCGAGTAGCACCACACCTGACTACACATCGCTTTTTAGATTCACCACTCCAGAATTCAAGGCTCGAGAGAGCAATGAATAGCGGGCAGGGAACCGGCGGACGGTAAAGGGGGGTCGCCGTCGTTCGCTCGCCGCTGAATATTTCATGGTTGCTCGATGCAGCGTCGTCGATATTTAATGTTGTAGGTGTTCGGACGTCTCCGACTACTTCCAAATTATATTGACTTAGTGTCCAACACTTAGTCGTTGTTTATACTAAGTGACGCATTTGCAATAGTCGGTCATGCAACGAAAAAGAAGAGAGCTTACCAGGGCAACACACTTTGAAAAATGATTATATCTTGTGTAAAGTGACTTTCTAGCATGAAAAATATGTAATAACAATGAAAATTGTATTCTATTTCGTTCTAACCGACGTTTATTTTTTTATTCTATACACTCTGACCAACCAACATTTGACAATAACAAACCAACTTTATGACTGTCTTCTCGTCAGTAGTTGGACTTCCTGTAACACAGTTACGTTCTTCGTTTCGTTATGTTCAAAGATTGCAGTAAAGATAGATGAAAGATGTTACATTTCAAAGTATTCATTCTATTTCGATTACAAGTCCATCTTTTAAAATCGAATACCATTTTAAAGCTTTAAGATTTGAACTTCCCATTGTTATCGGTGATTTTTTCGAAAGACATTTTCATCAGGTGCGGGTAATAAGAAACGGATGTTATTTTGCAAGGCAAGTTATATGAGGGGAAGGGTCCGGTAATAGTGTTTTAGGAGTGGCGCGAGTAAGTTATTCTCACCTGCGTTCCGTTTAATATATACCGTGTACGTACACCTGGCTCGGGATTTGAAACCTACGTGTTGTAATACATAGCTAAATCCATTTAAATGGAATCAAATACATCATTAAAAGAACGATGTATTTGATTGCTCTTGACAAAGGGAGAATATACCTACAAGGTTTTCGACACATAACTAGAAGTTGTTTATTCTCTTCTACGTTGTGTCTTCTACGAATGTTCGTTACTGCTATATAATAAGATAAGAAATATACTGATTTACTCACATTCACATTATACTCCAGAACTGTGAATAACTACTGTGGTTGCTCCACCACTACTCCAGACATCACGATTTGCTCCTGGTAAATCGGTTTTTTAAAACAGTGTATAAACATTTATTTAAAAACTAGATGTGGATGCTGTGTGAAACTAATGAAATTTATCGGTTTTCGGTTATTAATCAACATTAGGTTCATTTAATTACAGATGAAACATTCACGAGTGTCACTAAAATTTGCATTCACAGGCTTTATGCGACAATAGTGCAGACTTACGAAGTATACCTATAAAAATATGAAAGTTTTATAAAATTCCCACACAATCGCTTGCAGAAATGATATTATCGTGTCCAATCAATATTTTTTTATCGATTTTCACAACAAACCGCTTTGTACACCTACCAATGGTCTCCATACTAGGTAGATAGGTTATTGCAATAAATATGCAGGATTTGACACAGTTCTTGCGTATAATGGTAGTTACATAAGACAAATGGGGCAGATCCCTCGGTCTCCAGAGTGTTGGACTTGATCCTTGTACCGTATATATTAGGCTAGAGAACGAATGAGAGGCTTTTGAGGACAGAACAGATTATTGAAATAATTTACGATTACTAACTTATATTTCCGAAAATAAATTAATAATTGATTGATTGACCAAATGTGATACAAGATCTGTAAAGATTTGTTTTGGAGTTTGAGTGTTTTCTGTATGTAATAAGAATTAACAAAACTCTGTTTGAAATTTTATCAGATGTCTGGTACCAAAAGTAGTTAGTTTGGGACTAGATAGCGTGGTACAAAAATGGTAGGTTATTATATTACAGTCCATAAGACATAAATAAGATAAGTTTGAGTTTCAAATTCCTTTTCCAATTAAAACAAAATTGTTTTCTTGGATTCTCTATCGTTAAATATTAATAGGTGATGATATGTTTATGGCATTTTTCTATAAAATTTCACAACCAAGTGTAAATTACGCATGTCCAGTCTGTCCATGAAAACTCAACACCTGCAATGACTGAGATACAGGGAAGACTCTTATGACTTGAGATCAGGCGTTCAAAGTCGACACTAGTAACTAACCAAATACTTAAAATAAGGATCTGATATTCAGTCTTCTTTTCATTTTGTGAAAATTTTACTCAAATATAGTCTAATGATAATAACCAGTGAAATAAAAAAAACCCGAACGAAGAACGCGTGTTTTAAAAATAACAATGTTATTCCACATATTTAGTAAATCATCAATACCCTCACCCTTAGCTTATTGCAGCCTACTATTAGACTTAGGCCTCACCCATTGCACCACAGATTCGTCAACAAAGATATAAAAATTTAATGTTCAAGCCACAAATATGAACATTAAATATTTAATTAAAAGCACGGAAGCTTCGGTTGATCCCACTATCGATGTTACTGTATTGTGCCACTAATACATTCATTTGATCCGTGATGAATGCATTGACGTGTTATATACAGCTCGTATGGCAATATCAACCGAATTCTTAAAAGGCAAATCGAATAAATTAATATACATTTCAGCGTTATACATTAAAAACACTTATATGTATTGTATAGTTATTCTATATATCAAAATATGTTTAAGAAACCTATTTCATTCAAATTCAAATTTATTATTCACTAACTTAGCTTTATACATGGTTAAAGTCTAAAGAAATCCTATGTAAAAATATACTATGTCCATCTCCAGATTTTGAGCTACATCTCCAAATTCAGCAAATCGGCTCAGCCGTTCTTGAGTTATAAATAGTGTAACTGTCTTTTATGTATATAGATATTGAATACTAGTATAATATTTATCAAAAATAATCGGCCAAGTGTGCGTCAAACTCGCGCAGAAAGGTTTCCTTGCCAATATCTATACATTTCAAGCGTCTACCTGTTGCCTTTATCAACGTCAAGCAATAATGAACAAAAAAGTCACGTTTGTTGTGTGGGGCCCCTTGATGTTCATTTTATTCTTTTTTTATTTGTTGTTATAGCGGCAACAGAAACATGTCTCTGAAAATTTCAACAGTCTAACTATCGCGGTTCATGAGATACAGCTTGGTGGCAGACGGACGGACAACGAAGTCTTAGTAATAGGGTCCCGTTTTACCCTTTCGAAACGAAACCTTAAAAATGATAGTTGTTCATTCTGTTGCTAAAGTGATTACTGATACTGAATACTTAGCTAGAGGTCGTGGGCTTTTTGACCCAAGACAATAAGTACGATCATGTCTTCAGTATCTAAGTGTAAGTTTACTTAAATGCATATAATCTTATTAGCCTTTATTATTCCTAATATTATTTGGAATCGGCTATTTTTATCAGAAACAAATTCGAAGCTAGAACTATTTGTCAGTTTACTTGGGGTTAGTGACTTTCAAATAACGATTGACAAAGATGTTTAATATAATGCAAAAAAAAACAAAGATGTTTAATATTATGCAATTACAATCAGAAATACTACATTAACTTTTTAAACGCAGTCAGTCTCTAATAGTCAGTACCACGGGTCGAAACACAGATCAAAATCCCGCTTCTAATGGGGTAGTGATATAATCTGTTCTAAGGACAAAAATAAAATATACAAAAGCAATACAAACCTTTCTCTATCGCTGTCCTTCAGACACGCTCCAAGCTCAAGTTCCAGGAACCTTGACACGCACATTTACATAAAGGGTACACTGTGAGCTTCGGGCTTATTGGAAGTGGATCTGCCAACCCTGTGTATCTGACAGTATGTTACCTAAGACGTTTGTTAAAGATTCTCTGTTATTGAATAATTTTCACTGTATGAATATTTGCTGTGTTTTGTGATTTAAAATGTCACTGTTAACCTCTTTTCTATGGAGTGGCTTATGTCTAACAGTGGACTATGGCAAACCATGAACCAAACAAGATTGATTTTTCTACATATTATTCTCTATTTTCAGCTTATTTTGCAGCTTCTACATATAAAAAAGTGTTAACTTATGAACGCTATTAGAAATCAAGCAAAATAAGTATGTGTTACTATAAGTATTATTAAGTGTATGAAAATGACTGAAACAGCATTGAACAAACATTACATAAACTTTGTTTATCATGAGTAATTACGTTCTTCTATCCGTAATGTTGACCAGCGGCTTCATACAGCTTACTTTATCAATATTAGAACAGACTACGTAAAAAGGTTAGACAAAGACAAGTTGAAAATAGACACATGCATTTTTATTTACGAACACAGAGAACAAAAGAAACGTCCAACTTCTGTTAGACGTAAACATTTATTTGTCAAGTGACGCAATTATGACAGACAGTTATACGAACCATACACACTATTATAGTAACTGTTTCATTTGAGAAAGTAGCCAGTCACGCTATCGTTTAACTTAAAGTAGTTAACCCAATATTTGACAATAAACCTTATTGGATAGAGTGGTAGATGAAATAAGAGAATGTGATTTAAGACAAGATAGTCCTTCAGAGTAAAAGATAGGGTTTGTTTTCATTGATTTGGCGTGACGTCAGCTTCACGAAAACTCTTACATGCAATAAATATTGTAAAGTCTCGATTCCTTCTGTACCAATAAATACATGTATATATATGAATAATGTGTGCATTATTTGTACAGAAAATTGTTTCGGAGTTTTCGTGTTTTGGTGTTTTCTGTGTATAATATTAGTGCATTTAAAAAGTAATCAACTATTTTATCAGCCAAGGTAGCTTTTTTAATATAAGGTCTGGTTAGTTTGAAACTAGATAACGTTTAGTGCCAGTTTTTATATAATTTACTAGCTGAACCCCGCGGTTTTACTCATGGTACAACTACAACTGCAGGCAACGCCGCGGGGCAAAACTGGTCGTACCATATCAGAAACCTTAGTGGGATCATGCACAACACTTTGCTGAAGATCATGACATGATCTAATGCATAGTTTACGATTCTATAAAGGACACTACAAACATTCATTTATATATATAAGATATATTATTAAGGGTTTTTAAAAATAAATCACAAATTATTTTTCTGAAAAGTTTTGTTTTACACCCTTCCAATATTATAATAATTATTGGTCAACTATGACAATTACACTTTTAACTCACCTGAAAAATACAAAGAAAAGACATTTAAAGTTCACTAATATCGATTTCTCAATTATATCTATCCACCAGTTTTTATAACAGCAATTACAGAAACAAATGTCAACACTATCCGCCATTAAATCACGCGTCATTCCTTTCTAAGCGCCACAGCAACTAATAACCGCGCGAAGCACGACAAATTTGAATTTATGAAATGCCATTCATTACNAAATATATATAAAAATATATATATTTATTTATATATAATGTATATTTATATAAACGCGAAGTAAAAAAATTAAAGCTATTGTACACACGTGAGTTATATTTTACACATAGCTTGATACATGTACGACTATATTTATATATACACTATTCCTCTCGATAAATATATCTGTCATCCGTTGCTTATCTTTCACTATCATTTCAAATATTAAACACCGAAAAAGCAATCTACTTTGAGAATAGGAATTCTGTTCAGATTTTCAATGAATTACTCTCAGATATTCGACATCTATTCGTAAATTTAATTAAGGTAATCAGTTGTAAGCGATTTCGTTGAATATTTATCATGTTGGGAATCTGAATTATTTTTGTTCAAAGAATCGTCTCTTAATTATACCCTTATATTTCGACCACCTAACTCAAGTATAGTTGGATTGTTAGATATCATGGCATCGAAAATGAAGATATTGGATTTGAAAATAGGTTTCTATTAAACACTTGTCTTCACTAGAATCAACAGAAATGAAAAGTTATTTACATCATCAGCATTTCATACTGCATTGCAGGACAAAGGGCTCTCCTGGAGGAGATCTTGGATTACTTTTGTATAATTCTAATGAGGAAAAGCCAAGCTCGGCATGAATGGGCCGGCTCGACCAGATTGATACTAGGGCCTCCCAGAAAACCGATGTGAAACAGCAATTGTGCTGTATTTCTCCGAGTGAGTGAGGATATCGGAGGCGCATACCCCAACCCCTCCTGCCATCCCCCTCCACATCTCCCGAAGGCAAGCAACGCACTTATAAAGCCTCTGATGGGGTAATTGCTTACTATCGGGCGATAAGTCTGCTCGTTTGCCCCATATTTCATAAAAAGACTGTTTCACACCGGGTTTCTATGAGGCCGTGATGTCACTCCGGTCGAGTCGGTCCAGGCATGCCAAAGCGTGGCTCTCCCACGCTCTCTCACACTTCTTAGATAAGCAGGATTTTTATGTGAAATTTGCCAAAATAATAGCTTTTTAAGATAACAAAGATAAGAAAGATAATAATATCCTTTTAAGACGGTTCATAGTATGTGCTGTAGCAAAGTTCTTTTGAGTTTTTGTTAGTAGCTATAAAAATTAAAGAAACAATAACAAAACCTACTTTGCATTGGGGATTGAGAGCGTAGTATTATTAATAATCGCCACCTGTAACTATTTTCACTGTTACGCAATACTCTGTGTACCATTTTACATACAACTGCGGGGCTAAAAATATTTTAGTTTTAAGCCGACAGAACACTTTTATCAAAATTGTTGATCAAATGTTACCTATTTACATATTTACTATTTATTTCATGTACAGAATCCTATTTTGTTATTGTCGTATAATTGGACCATTGTTGGCTTACAATGGTTTTAACATTAAGATAAGGAGTACCACAATTTTCTTTTTGCTTTTATCTACTGACTTTCAGGTTGTATGAAATATTTTTGTTTTGAAACATGAATTCCAAGGTTGAAATGTGATATTAAACCCATTCTATTTATACTAATATTATGGCTAGTATCATCAAGAACCCATGATGTCCCACTGCTGAGCTCGGGTCTCCTCTCAAGAGAGGGTTGAAGCCATACGTCTAGTATAATTAAATATTATAAATTATTAAATACTTATATATGGCTAGTATAATTATATATTATTAAACGAACTGTCCGCATGATGAAGTCTAGGCTCCGACCAACTCTGCTCCAAGTCGAGATGGGATCTGAAAAATTCCAGTCGAATCTGGAAAACCGATTTGTTGCCATGGAAACCACAAGAGACGTAAACCAGAACCTTGAAAATGTGGTTCGAATCCTCAGGAGTGAAGGTACGAGATTTTGTCAAATACAGCGTACAGACACGAAGTCGAAGCTTTCAGAGAGGACACTAGGGTTAATGAAGGAAAGACGTGAGAACCCGCCAGTCACTTCATCGGCAAAACGGACTCTAAACCGAGAGATTAGTAAGCGTGTACGACACGACCTCCGATGCTCCAACACTCTTTTGAT
>PKRV01003622.1:6066-57046 GCA_003709505.1 Hyphantria cunea | reverse complement strand
GAATCCAGCTGGGTTGGGCAGCGTTTGGGAAACTGCGTCGGGTCTTCTCATCATCGATCCCACAGTGCCTAAAGACGAAAGTCTTCAATGCGTGCGTCCTACCCGTAATCACTTACGGAGCCGAAACGTGGACACTTACGGTTCGACTGGTCCATAAGTTTAAAGTCGCTCAGCGTGCAATGGAGAGGTATATGCTCGGCGTTTCTCTAAGGGATCGCATTAGAAACGAGGTGATCCGACAAAGAACCAGGGTCATCGACGTAGCCCACAGGATTAACAAGCTGAAGTGGCAGTGGGCTGGCCACATTTGCCGAAGAACCGATAACCGTTGGGGTTAACGAGTTCTTGAGTGGAGACCGCGTCTCGGCAAACGTAGTGTAGGACGTCCACAAGCCAGGTGGAGCGATGATTTGCGCGGGACGGCTGGCAGGAGCTGGATGCGAGAAGCCATAGATCGAACTAAGTGGCGTGAAATTGGAGAGGCCTATGTCCAGCAGTGGACTGCGATAGGCTGATGATTGATTGATTGAAACGAACTTCGCAAAACTTGGCAGGATTGGCCGGTAGTCGGTACTTCCTCGACGTCATCGCTTATAGGAGTTTCGTAAAATCCTCATTCTATAAAAATTCTAAACGCGTCGGTGAGATTGTCCTGGCTGTAGTCACAGAGTGATTATGTCAATGAATGCAATATGTATAAAAACACAGTTTATATTTCAGAATTTGATAAATATTTTATTACTATGTTATAACCTGATTTATTTTTCATGTTTGAGTATAACAACCCCTTTGAATTTGAGTAAAAGGTGTTTTTGACTACAAATTTAATAAAACAATAAAACTGATGTTAGCAGGTAAGTTTATTATTTTTCTCATTAAATACTTTGTTTTTTATAATATTATATTGTAAAATAAAGTAGATTGTGCGGATACGGTTGTACGGTTATTGTGAAATGTATTTTATATACGTTAACTTAATCTAAAAATATTTAATTCAATGAATTTTTTAAAATTATACCAGTGGCGACAAAATGAAAAGCTTTCTGTAAGCTTGTCACGATTTTGACCCATAACAGTATTACTTTATGTTCACAGAAGTGGGCTCAATTTATATGATAAATATTAATATATCAACAAACTTTTGCACCCAGCTTTGAGCTGTATATGTCCCTCCACAATAATTAAATTATTCCAATATATATATATATATTATATACTTACACATTATACATAGAAAACAACCAAACTCCAAAATAATTATTTGCAGATCATATAAACAGTTGGTCCAATCCGGGAATCAAACTCGACACCTCTAGCGCAGCTGTCGATACATTACCACTACGCCACAGAGGTAGCCGCTTTCGAATTTTTAATAATAGTACGGAAGTTTGGATAACCTTACAGATCTCATACAGTCCTATCTGATTCTAAACTTGAAAGAGCCTGTGGTCTGGTGACAGCAGGTAAATATTTTTCAATATTTCTTACGACAAACATACAAACAGTACATAAATAACACCCAGACACGTGCTAACTATACAATATTTGTTGTACAAGAGAGATAAATCCACAACCTCCTTTTTACAAGGCTGGTAACTTATCCGCCTATCATCGCCACTTACTCATAATATTACTAGACAATTTAAGATGTATACCATCTTCCACTTATTCTCTTCATGTATTTAGAACTCAAACAGTCGATATTAACAATCAGAGCACAAGATGAACATTGTATTTGGCAGGTAGACAGCTAATATAGCTCACTGGTAATAGCGCCGTCTTTCATCACACAGCATCAAATTAATAGAAGCTCTCAGTAATACCCCTTTGACTTTGACCTGAGATAAGTTTCAGTAAACGTTATAACGATTACAAGATTATTATGAGACTACCATTTAATATTAAAGAGGAATAGAATAATGTATTAAGTTAAAGGAATTTATTGGTCGCCCCAACTAAAATCTCTTACAGTTTCGCAATGTCTGTCTATGTGTTGATCCGTTCCCAGAGTTTTGTTGGGCTACAGACTGTTAAGCTCAAACTATACAACTTTATACGACAAATAAGATTAGGATACCTACCATGGGCTTACATCCTGTTAAAAGTACTTATACATGATTTATGAATATGTGATTGCACTTATTTTCCTTTTATACTCTTTTTATTTAATTACTAAGTGACCGATTTCAATGTGAAGGCCGTAGTACTCGTAAATAACTAGGCATTGCAGTTGTACATCTTTGCATTTGTATTGTACATCACTGTGATAAGTGGGTAGAGTTTAAGCCTATGTAGAGAAATAAGAAGATATGTCTTGTATCATCGTTTGGTTGAAAACTTTCCAGACTACCAACGCAACTCAAACAGTTTTAGCAAAAAGTTGCACAGTTATTCCAAATTTCTGCTCAACTATCTGCATTCAATGAAACCTGTTGAAATCTCGATCTTCTCACAACCCAGTCCAGTTGTAATAACATCAAGAATTAGATTTCATCTATCCTAATGTTGATTTAATTGGAAATGCTTCGGTACGTGGCTGTGAATTATCGGAATGGATATTAAACTTGGATTCAGAATCAAATGAGATTTTCTGAGACTTTGTCTAATTCCTTTTTTTTCATATAAAAATGTTGTGTTTTAATACGTTATTCGTTCTCATATCCTTTTATCGGTGGTTTTCGCTCTCGTTAATAACTATTTCCTGAACAAATTTTCCGGAATGGTTAGCGTGAGAGCTATACCGCACCGTAATCTGCCTGTGTATTAAATTTTAACAAGAAACAGTGGACGGAATCAGGCGTGGCTTAGTTATAATTATTTGTATAACATTCGCAATTATAATAAACAATTATAATCGGGCATGTTAATATACAACGCCATCTAATCCCAAACTAAGTATAGCTTGTACTATTGGTACTAGACAAACGATATTAATACATATTTACCTTTTTTGTACATACATATAAGTTATATAGAACATACCCAAACTATGAATCAATATAATATAAAATAAAAATAAAATAAAATAATATATTTGAATATAATCCGAACATTTGTTCCGACTCAGGAATCGCACCCGAGACCTCTAGCGCAGCAGTCGCATACACTACCACTGCGCCACCGAGGCATTCAATTCTCTTCTCTCTTCTAACTAATAAGAATTAAGATATTGAATATAATAAAAAAAATTACTGCTAAATGCATCGAAATAGTCACGACAGAAGAGCAAATAAAAATGATTTGTTTTTTAGAGTAATCTTTGAAAGTGAACGAATTTGCTCATGTTATCAAAATAAACCATGATGAACGTAAAACTATAAAACTCAAAATGTTTAACAAACTAAATACTACTCGTAAGACAAAAAGCTTGGTTGCTGAGTGAGAAAATTGAAGGATGCAATGCAAGCGACAATTTAGACAATTCCCCCTCTTCTTCCGTAAATAATCTTAGTTTCAAAGGAAGCCGGAGCTCTTGGCGCCGAGAGACGCTTATTTGTTTAGCTTTTTCAAGTGACTCCCTCAACCAACTGTTATGGTGCTTCTTTTAAACAGAGAGTCCTTGCAGTAGACGTGAATTTAATCAGCTGTACTCTAGCCTATTAATGCAATAGCGAATTATTCCTGTGAGTAGATTTTAGTGCTTTAACCTAATTTACCTTGTCGATCCAGTACATAGCGTGGCGTTTGTTTGTATCGATCTATGATTTTAACTGTAGCTTCAATATAAAGTTCTTAAATGTCACTTAGTGTCTTAATTGAATAAATGATTTCGAATTGGAATTTAATTTAATTTTAAGTTGTTGAGCACCCCTCGCTTATTAAATTATATATTTCTGACAGCTATTATAAGTAATTCCTTAAAACAGAGAGTTCGATAATTTAGTACAAACATACCTATAGAATCTATCTTAATGTTTGTTCAAGCAGATGTTTGAAATTTAGCCTGTCTAGTGACATACTACTACTCTAAACAAGACTATGCTTAGTACTGCTGACTAGTTCTGCTGACTAGTACTGCTGACTGGTACTGCTGACTGGTACTGCTGATTAGCTGACTGGTACTGCTGACTGGTACTGCTGACTGGTACTGCTGACTGGTACTGCTGACTGGTACTGCTGACTGGTACTGCTGACTGGTACTGCTGACTGGTACTGCTGACTGGTACTGCTGACTGGTACTGCTGACTGGTACTGCTGACTAGTACTAACGTTGCAGTTTCTAAACAATTTATGAGAGAGTAGTAAGAATCTATTGTGGGACAATCTAACGATCATTATCATCAGAAGCTTTTATTAGTCCACTACTGAACATAAGTTTCTCCTTCAAAAGTTTTTGCAAACCATTTGTTGGCTATAAGTTTTCCTTATTTGCAATGATGTTAATAATCAAATAGTAATCATCAACACGTATCGGGAATAAGCCCGCGTAATCCCAAACTAGTTAGAGCCTGTGCTGAGGTAACCAGACCGCTGATCAAGAAATTTGTATGTTTCTAATTACGAGTACATGTTTTTTATGGGATAACTACAAACGAGCAGATATATGTGACTCATATGCACGTTCTAATATAGAACAAAACAAGTTTTCCGAGGCCGTGGAATCTCTCCGGACGAGACTCATATGATTCCAAGATCTGCTACAATTTTTAATAATTATTACAAACCTCTTAATACAAGGAATAAAAAATTCTGATTTTCTTAGCCTTAAATCAAAACAATTTTTATAATAAGCTCAGGTAAGAAGATCATAAGGATTCAATGTTTGAAAGGTGGAACATAATTAATAGGAGTTTGTTAACTTTGGCCATTGCACAAATATCATTAATACTTTATACACCCTTTATAATGAATGTATTTTATTTAAGCACATAATCGGCAACAAATTATTATTAATTTAGATATCTGATAGCGATGTAGTAAACTATCGAAAAATTGTCTACTGCTTACAAATTGCCGCGCTGTTTTGCATTAGATTTCGGTTTTACTTCGATATATTTTATAACACACAATCTTCCGACGGTTTACAATCTCGCGAGATAACTTAATCTAACGGTTTTGACAATCTGACAGTAACATATGTTTATAAAATGTAATACAATATGATTGTGACACGTCGGCGAGGGCATCCAAAACCTTAAACTTTAAAGGATCTTTAGTTTTAAAGAAACAGCGGCTTGAAGTATATATATAAATATATGTACATTAATGAATTTCATTCTTCAGTACTTCTTATACGATTCATTACGTCAATCATCTGGCAATTTATCAGGATATTTGTTCGGTTTATGACAGTTACTCTGAAACTTAGTTATTATAATTTGCGAATAACATTTATGCTTAAAATCAGTATCGTATACATATTTATTATAAAGGTAAATTTTCGATCAACAGCCGAACGATACTCTGGACCTTGGATATATCATACATATAAATACAGAATTTTCATCCCTATTATATGAAGCTCAAGATTTATTTTTCAACAACAAAGTATCGCTATAGCTGTGAGTATCGTTACGTAAAACAATAGTGACAATGCCGTAAAATAATAATTTTCCCTTGTCAACGGTAACAAACAGTTTTTTGTATTAAAACAATTTTTCGCTTTCAATTCGTTATAAATACGGCAACATATTGTTGTCGATGTACGTTCATATTTAAAGTCGTTTTAATTAAGATTTCAACAATGTAAAACTGTAAAAGTATATTGGTTTTCTCATATTGATAAATATGACATACATATAAAGCAATGAATCTGCTGAGCTTCGTACTTACGTGAGATGCTATAGAGCAAAGCAAGGAAAAGCTAGAAAGTATCTATTTATATATTCTCTTGGCACTCTTAACGAAAATTTGGTGATTATCATTGTAGTGTATGTAGGTCTGTGAGTAATAGCATAATACATATGTTACATGACAGTCCCATTCCTGTGTCGGGCATATATGACGCGCAGAGACTCTAGAGGAGGCTATAGCATCTCGGTGAAAATGCGGAAAACTGATATTAAGACGCGTGCGTGTGTGTGGGCGAGCCAGAGTAAAGGAATTAAATAAATACATCACAACGAATATATTACAATCATCTTTCGAGGGTTTTCAGAAAGAGATAGAATAAAAACTACTGGGTCTCGAAGATGCCGAAACCTTTAATAGTTTTAGGATAAGAGAAGCTCATTATATATACATACATAGCATTGGCTATTACTATCATATACATGTACAATAATGTTGTTAGGTACGTGTTAGGGTTCGATGGATTTGAGAAATAAACCTTCTGACGTATAAAAGAGACTTAATTTAAGACTCTCTTAAAATCACAACATCCCTCCGAATAACTGTCCTTAATTGTCTCCGAGGTCGCAAAGTTCATTACTGATATCACTTCAAAATTTGTCGCATTCGAGCTCGAACTAAGCTGCACTGGTGTCGACGAAGCGCCTTTTGTATCCTACGGTAAAGCAACTAGAAACTTCTAGTCGTTCGTGACGACGTAACATGAAGGAACACCTTGTACGTAATGTTTCTGCGAAACACAAACAAACCAATCTCACGACAATCACGTCGAACGTCAATCCATATTCGATTTTATGTTAAGTTCTTCATTCTGTGCCTCAACAAATAACCGAGAACATTTTGATGTTTTACATTGTCTCAAGCATTGTGTTAGAATATTTTTTCTTCGTAACAATTTAAATATAAAAAAAGTTACTTATGGAGTATTTTTGCGTGTTTCAATGTAAACAAGTAATATGTCACTAGTTCATTCCCATCAACGTCAAACATCGCTTGACATTGGAGGTGCAAGTAGTATTTGATGTGAAATATGACAGATGTCGGATACAATTCACCACATTCTTATTGTTGCGATGAGGGAAGGGAGACAAGGTAGGTATCAGAATTCATGGCAACTATCTATTACACTCTAATATTATTTGCATGCCATTATGGGAGGGAATGGTTGTATTGGATTTCACTCAAGCACTCTCGTCGTAAGATAAAGAAACTACGATAATAACATTTGTTTTATTATATATGGTTTCTTAGCTTAACGAAATTTCTCTTTAACTGACATTAAGATTTGGTTTACAGACAAGCAGATTGGTTACCTGATAGTAAGTAACTACCACCGTTCGTGGACACCTGCAGCTCAAGAGGGTCCTCCCCCAATTGCGGGTTGCTGTGAGACCGTGGTACCTCTCTCTCTAGTCAGGTGGTCCATTTCATGCCAAAATATGGGTTTACCATAGCTAGAACTTGCTATCTAATTACTATCCATAGTAATGTAAAATATAATAGTCTGTGTTTTATTTTTTTGCCTGTTTAAAAACCGCGAATTCCCTGAAACTAGTAGTGACGTTATAATAATTAGTTACTTATTTGCGTTTGTTTTTGTAGCAGGCTATGTAGCCTACGAAACTTAGGAGTTCAGCAGTAATCAGAGTAAGCTAGAAGTAATAAATATCTAAATAACACGCCTTTTATTTCTTGCCCCAGTACATATTGACAATTCTATCAAAACTGTCAGTAAATTGCTTAATCCTCAATTCTGTAATATCGTCGCTGTAATAATTTTAATAAAAAACAAAATATTACAAGTTAAAAATATTTTAGCTATCGTTAAACAAATTTAAAACTAAATTTCAAACGTAAATCTGCTAGCAACGTTACAACATCAGTGAAATGAGATGATTTATAAAAGGTTCCCCGTAATCATTAATATCAATTACAGTTTACAGATTTGAGCAACTTTTCCAGTTTTTTCTTCCTTTTTTAACTTCTTATTTATGATGACAAATTATTAGGAAATCAAAATAAAAAAAAATATATTTTCTATAAAGCCTTATGGCTGGTTTGAAAAAATATCTAAAGTTCACAAGTTAATACTGCATACAGTGTATATATATTTGTGTAAGACTATTGTATATTTTTGAGTATTAAAGTTACTTGTTTGTAAATTACTCAAAGTTTTAAATATATCTTTATATGTATATACTGTGGTATTTTTAATATCCTTGGATAATATTGTGAACAATAAAACTACAATCAACATTAATTTGCTCTGAAAATAGTCAATTTTACTTTAATTAGACAAACCAGTTTTAACAACATTTTTATTAAAAGTATTGGTTTGTCGAATGAGTAGAGATTCCAATACCGACGCTCGTTAGCATAAGGTTCAAGTACAGTTTTATCTTCTGCTTCTTTTTATTTAGAAAAGAATTACCATAAAATAACCTATCCGCTGAACAATGAGTAATCACAGTTGAGCTATAACTCAAATGCACGAAATGGACTACATAAGGAGCGAACACTCGGCACAATCAAGCGAGCGTCCACACTTTAGTAGTCTATACACTTGATGGATGCATTCACTGGGAAATTGGACCCACATGTACCTGTCTTTACCTTCTATTGAACACCTTAGGGTATGCACACACGACATGTTTGTGCAAAACGGATAACAATCCCCATCGGGATTGAAGGCAGTATTTCCATTGCAGTGGAGGGAGGATTCTGACTAAAATTTTAACGTTTTGATAACAATTTATTTGCTTTATTTCAGTAGGCTCTGTCCCTTTGATAAATATCTATTGTAGGACCTTTATTCGTGTCTTGCGACAAACACTTGAGAATGACCACGGCGCATATTACAAAAAAAAACGATTCCGTTGTCGTTAGTCTCTCTTCTTCAACATAAAGCTATATTCCCGCTCAGTATAACGGGAAAAGTGATGACGTAAATAATACTTAAATGTACTAAGGAATAGCCTTTGATTTATTAAAGACAATCGGTTTTAGCATTAGGAAAATACATCCTATGGTACGGAGTACTTTACAAACAAACATCAAGTGGACACAAAGTACCCTTAGACTCAGGACAATAATCTGTGGATCACGCAGTGTTGTCCCATGTTTTGATTTAGCAGAAAGCGTCGTGGCGATCGCTAATAAATTAAGATTATTTCACAAGTCTCATAAAGATTCATAAAGTTTTAAATACAAAATTGCAATAAAATGTTCTGCATATAAAATTCCATTGTGCATCGGCCCGCTCAATTTACTTGTGGCCGTGATTGACGATCGGTCACCGACCTAGACATCGTCAAAATAAAATGACGGAGGACCTTGGTGTGTGTGTGTGTGTGTGTGTTCAGTAGCTATTGGAACCCTAGAGCCCTCGATATTCATTAATATTGATGTGCTAATACCAGACCTACCCATCGCGATATGAAAGGTATTCACGAAAAATTTGCATTTGAATAAACTAAAGATTGTAATAATTATGCTAATTTAAATTGAAAGTAAGATTACGGTGATTTTGGCTCTAAAATATCAAACTATTATTCTTCAAATTAACCTGCTAAATATTGTAGATACAAATTTAGTAAATTATCAATTATCGTCCTAGTGTTTTGCTAAGACATTCAACAAGTTTACTCCTGTTCGAGTCTTTAAAGGAACTAATATAATCCCAATGATCAAAAGCATAGTTAGAAAATATTTTGAACGCAATTTCTTTGGTACTGGCTTCTCGCATCTGTGTTATATCATGTTGTAGCTAAGGAGAGGCTTATGTGCAGCAGTGGCGGTTAGAGGTTTCATCTAGTAGGTCAAATTATTTTCTCATCTTAATTAATTCACATATAAACCTTTTATCACTCTTGATTTCATTTAAATTCTGAACAAAAAAAAAGTTTTCGCCTGGCCAATGACAAGGAGGAGTACAGGAAACTGACGGCCAACCTTCAGGACTGAAAAGGCACCCGGGGAAGAAGAAGAAGAAAAAAAAGATTCAGGTGAATTGATCTACTCCTACCTACC
Source organism: Hyphantria cunea (assembly GCA_003709505.1). Lineage (NCBI taxonomy): Eukaryota > Metazoa > Arthropoda > Insecta > Lepidoptera > Erebidae > Hyphantria > Hyphantria cunea. The sequence continues at coordinate 47,227 of PKRV01003622.1, read as the reverse complement.
CCTTTTTTGGTGTTGGTTAAAAAACTTTCACATATTGTGACGTACAATTATTCTATAGAACAAATATAGCCTATGGTGTTTTCGAACCATATTTTGCTCTAATCCGAATCAGTTAGCACCTAAAAAGTTAACAGTACCTTACCTTCACAAGTGTCCACATGTGACCCATCTGCTTTTCTCTCTCCATGCCACAAAAATACATAAATATTTTAAAAAGAAAGTAATCCGAACAGATTGTATTCACAAAGTCATATATCGGCGGTATTTTCATTTATCACGGTGAAACACAATGTGTTGCTCTTGAATTAATGTTTTATGTATGTAGCATTCGTCTTTTTACGTAAACTGCTGAGCTGATTCTGATAAACGATTCAATGTACGATTTGTCTCTGTGTAAACGAATTGGCGATTCAGTAGGATCATCTTTTATCTGCGTTAATGGGAATGATATGGAAGATTCAGAGAGACCTGAATTTTGTTGAACTAACATTAATTAATTGTTAACTATTACTGAGGCTACGAAATAATATTAATCAACAGTTTATTCCATAATCAGTAAATAGAGGCAATTTGATAGTTTGAAAGCATAATATTCTCTAACTTTATATCTGTTGTGAGAGGGAGTCAAAGTCAGTCTGGTGGTTATCTATTTATAACTAGCTGAGCCCCGCGGTGCTACCCGCGGTACAACCACAACCGCAGGAAATGCCGCAGGGCATAGCTAGTCTAAAGAGTGGCCTAAGTTACTTCTGATATCATCAACTATCTGCCAGTGAAAATTTCGTTAAAATCGGCCCAGTCATTCCAGAGATTAGCCGGAACAAACAGAAAGAGAAAAATTGAAAAAATATTATTTTTATATATGTATAGTTTAAACGAACAAATGTATTTAGTAAAAGCGGTTATTTTTATATTACAAATAAACACTCCCAATTTATTTGTTTGTATGGATTATAAAGGTCGGCCAGTCCGCAGTATGAAGGCATTTTTTTGGTTAATAGAGGAAAGTAAATAGAGGAAGAACTGAACAACATAGAAACGATTCTTAGAAAAGCCGTTTGATCTCGAAGCTCTTTTTTATTAAATTCATATTTTCCCCGTATAGCCTTTACCGATATTAAATACACAGTCAGGAAAATATAGTTTGTGTAGATTGTGTAGGTAACAATACGTTTGTTTCTTCAAACATAAATGTTAGACTCTCTTTCAAGTGTTATTTGTAATCCAGTCTTTAGGTTTTCATGTACCTACAGAAGTATTATTATTTGTGCTTCTCATGACTTCGTATTAAGAGAGGAGGGTTGAGCATGGGTATCTCACACATTTCCCGAAGAGGTACGCGAATGGCGTGAAGCCGCCCGTCGAGCCACGATGGCTCGTTGATCTGCGCGGCTGGAAGCTAGTCATCCTCGAGTAGGCAGGGCGGCAGCACGGGCCCCTTTCCTTCTGACTGACGCAGGTGCTTTCCGGACACGGTTGCTTGGGAAGTACCTGCACTCGGTCGCCAGGAGGGAATTGACTCCCGCCTGCCTCCACTACGACTGTAGTGAGGACTCGGCCCAACACATGCTGGCGGTGTGCCCCGCTTGGGCGCCGCAGCGTTGGGCCCTCACTGCAGTCATCGTACGGCCGTCGTACGCTACAAGCCGTATTTATTAAATACGTAGCCGTGTTCTTTGTCTTTGAAGTGTTAGTAATATTTTTATGGCCTCCCAAAGTTTTTTGTTATTGTTACCAGCACCTGTTATAAGGTTAGTTTCGTATGTGACATTAAGTTTTTTGAGCAGCTTATTACAATGGTTTCTATATCTTGTGTATGTTAGCTTCAGTGAAACATCATCAGGAGATTGTCTCAATTTCTTATAGAGATTATCCTGATGGTTCATACAACGTAACAGGCCGGGCGTTACCCATGTTTTTATAATTCTATTTTTCTTAGATAATTTCACAACGACTGAGTTAGTAGTAATAATACGTTGAATAGTTTCGACAACATATTCCATTGAATCATTGGCGGAATTTCTGTAAATTGGGTCCCAGTCAATGTTAGCTAATTCTGAGTATAGTTTTTTTTTGACAACTTTATTAAATGTGCTATAGGCAAAGTTTCTGTTTTGTTTATATAATAATAATGTCTCAAGACATTGCAGGACTGCCTTATGACCCGTGACAGAAGAAGTACTATGGTGATAGCTTTTAGTTTTTTGATATCATATGATCAAGGCATGTTCTGCCATGTCTCGTAGGTAGCGTGTGAGCTGGTAGAAGCCCGTGAAAAGAACATACATTTAGGTATTCATTTTGTGACACAGAGCTCTGATTAGGGTTGATATTTATGTTAATATCGCCCGTGATTACAATATATTTAAAGAGCGATGAATTTTGTAAAATAACGTTCAGAGATTGGAGAAAGTATCAATTTTTTTATATGAAGGAGACCTATACGCAGCAATAATAGCTGTTTGCTTAGAGATTTTTATCACCAAGCAGTTTGAGTCTTCACAATCGGGTTCTTCAACAATAACATTCAGTTTGGATTTGATATAAGCTGTTACCCCATCATTTTGGGCACACAGCCTCTTGGTGAATATGTTTTGTACCCGTCTAGATTTGAAATAAAAGGACAACATGATAAACAACATTCCGTCAAAACTACAATGTCACACTCAATCTTAAGCCTATTCAACATGGTCAGAAAATTATCAAAATTAGCTGAGATACTACGTATATTCTGTGTAATAACAGTGAGACTATCTGCGGGGTGTGCTATATATTTGTGGCAGTCATCTACATCACAAACTATGGATTCAGAGACAGATAGCTTATCTATCTCTAAGGTTACGTCATCCATAAGAGTGTAAGTTTTGCCGAGCATATGATCATGAAAGGTAGAACATATGATTTTTTGTATACACATGCTAAATTATTTTTTAATCTTTTTTCTTTACTATATATGCATAATCGTCTGAACCAGCAAAGTTCCTCGCCAGGAAAAATAGTCTTCTCCCTTTTGCAGTAAGGCTTTCCGAAATAAATATAGTTTTTTTCGGTATATGTAAATCAAATATACCTGTGTTTAATTTATTACGTTTTTCTTCTAAAGATAGTTTTTTAAGATTGTGCAATAGATTCTCCTTTACAAGTACTGAGTTTAATCAACGATAACTGATTTGAGAGTATCAACAACAACCCATAATGTCCCACTGCTGGGCTCGGGTCTCCTCTCAGGAGAGGGTTAAGGCTATGCGTCCCCACGCTGGCCAAGTGCGGGTTGGGGACTGGCAAGAATACGTTGTGGCTACGTAAATCTTGCCGTTGGATGTTTTTAAGCCGCCCGAAGGCCTCCAACTAAGCTTCACGACTGTTATCATATGATAACAACCGGGACCGACTTCTTAACGTGACCTCCGAATCACGGAGACGCTCATGGTAACATGCCACTAGCGGTCACCCATCCAGGTACTGACCGCGCCATCGTTGCTTACCCTCGGTGATTGTTTCTAATCACTGAGTGCAACTGGGCTATGAGCGCCTTAAGTTTATGATCTCATTTTGACTTTTAATATCGGTTAAGGTTAACTCCAAAGTATCTAATCTGCCATTTTCGTCCGAGACAAACTTTGAGAACATATCCCGCACCTCCTCCATGAAACCAGTAAGCTCATTTTCTCGTTTCCTATTTAATCGGCCCACATTTACACTGATATTTCTTTACGTCGATTGTATATCAGAGGTACAGCCGTCTACAGGTTCCGATTCAGTCTCCGATACCGGTGGTTTCGGTGTTGGTGGAGTACGTTTAAGCGGCATTATTTAACACAGCGGCTGAAGTACCAGGATAGCAGATTGGCGCGGAATGTTGAGTAGCGCGAAACGGTAATATGCTAGGAAAGGAACACGGTTACGTACCTCCCACTTGAATGACCTGGCTAATTGACGCCCTTATGCAGTGACGCCTACTTCGACGGCGACAATGAGGCGGTGGGAGTTGACCTTTTGGTGGTGGTGGTGGGTGGTGTTGTAATGAGTCACTGCTGAGTATAGATGTCACACCTCTCCCTTATATTTATGCAGTCCTGGTTTTATTTTTGATTATTTTTGATTAAACACATTTAATTAATTATTTATCAGAAGCGAAAAGCACTCTCGTTAATACGTCTGAGCCACTCAGAGGTCCGAGGGGAAGAGGATATCATCAAATATTGGTTATCATCAAATAACTTGATATGAATTGATTCCTGTAAGTGGCCCAGTGAAGTATAACATATCTTCCTAGTAGATTAATTATATTTGAACAACAACCATCTAAAGATTTTTGGTGAATGAAATTTTAGACGTTAAAATCTTGAAACTTACTAAGAAAATTGAGTCTCCAATGGAAAAAATCAAGCATCTACAAACAGCAGCCTTATCACTGGAAGTATTTCTTTCCCGGCATCCCTCACATAAGTAAATCGATAAAAAGATACGTAAGTAGTCGTGGGGTAATATAGATCAAAGGTAAATAATCTAATAAATATTTTTTACCTGGTATGTGTGTTGTTCCTTACATCTAAATTTGAAGTGCTTTATTATTTGTTCAAAGTCAAATCGAAATTTTATATTAGTGCCTATTGCAGTAAGTATATTTATTTACAAAATTAATAAATTAATGAAAGGCTGATATCAATTCTGTATCTTTTGAAGAGTTAGTGGAAGTCGCTATCTTAAATACACAAAATCTTTTAGCTATCTAAGGTTAGAGCTATCTAAGGTTAGAGCTATCTTAGTATTTTATATTCATTAAAATAGCATATAATAACTTTGTGATATAATATTTACTCACGGTTTAAAAATATCCTGTGAAATGATTTCGGAAGCTATTTTTGCCGGGCTGAATTAGTATCACCTTCGAAGAACCACTGAAGTAGATACACTCACCTCAATCACGCAAATAATAGTATAAGAATTGATTGATTAAAATTATTCATTAAAGAATCTAGTACTTACTACTAAACAACAGTAAAACTAAATAGTTGTACTATTTTCTGAATGAAACCATAATTTGCGATAGTTTTAATGGTGATGACACTAACAGTTAATTTTATCCGAGTTTCCTTACTTCTCTCAACACCGACCTATATATATATCTCCCAGCACATAAAACCCAACGCTTCAAAGCATTCTCCGCCACAAACCACAATTTTGACACACATCACGTTCCCAAATAGCGTTACAATAAAACTGGACCGCAAAAAGCCCCATTACTGTAGCTCCCCGCTGCAGCGCCGCGGTCTCAAAAAACTATTATAGCCCTGAGCACTAACCCTGGGCTTGTAAAAACTAACGCCTGCTTATTTAGCGGACTTTGCACAATAATCTTTATTAATAGAGGCCTATATTTGAACTTTTTATAACTATAAGAGGGTTTTATTGCGTGTGAAGCTGTAGACATAATAATTTACTAAGAAACATCAGTTATCGTGTTGAGACCATTATAATGTAGGGCTGAGTAAATTTTTGTATACGTAATATGTATGTGTATGTAAAAGGCTTTAAACATTGATATTATTTCTGAATTCAGGTTTCGTACTGTACCGACATATTGTAGCATGTTGACATGTTGTATAAGTGTAGAGTTGCAGTGCCATAACTTGTATACTTTAATAGAATTTAATTCTTTGACAATATTTATTTCAAGTTTTATTTTTATTTATTTATTCAATTTCTACATAAACAAGTTACAGGTTTGAAGTTGTTGATGGTTTCCGCATTAAGCTCAAGGCTTGTGTCGCGGTGACCAAGATCAGATTTTACATTATTCATTGGTACTAATTCTGCTGTTCTAAAATCTCTCGTAATAACAACGAAAAACGATGCTCAATATATAACCAAAAATATATTATAATAATGACTTAAAAAAAAATACATACCTTTATATTTTTGTAGGGAAAAATTCAATGGATTACAAAAAAGACTAATGCTACCAATAAACTTTGTCTCAAAAATGTCTGCATGTCATCAAAAAGGTATAAAACAGGCTATTTTTGTGTAAAAAGAAAATGTATTTACCCTACCAGCAAGGTAAAATTCTTCGTATCTTGACAATATATTTATGTATATAATGCGTCAATATGGATACTGCCCTATTCTCTAAGTCCTTCTATGTCTGTGTCAGTAATGGTGGGTTTAGATACACTACAACTCACATGTGACTCCACACAAAACGTAAATTATTGTTTAATACTGGTAGGTAAGGTATATAGCCCTAGTGTACAGCCCTGTACGGTGATCAATATTTTTTTATATTCCCGAACTATGTTTGTCACACACACACACGCACACACACACACACACACACACACACACACACACACACACAACATAACTCTAATACACACGGTCAACTTATGATCACTTTTTGGCATATAGTCATGCGTGTACAGAAAGAGTGTAATTGTAACTCAGATTCATATACATGACTGAAAACTGCCACCCAAAACACAAATATCTGCTTAGTTTGGGAGACAGAATCAGTACCTAAAGTGTATCTAATTGTAAAAAACTGTAATTGTAAAAATTTGAGAAAGAAAGATGATTATAAAGATTATTATTATGTGTGCGTGGCGTTAGGAGACGACAACATAGACTCCCGTCCTCCATTCGCCTACGTGGCGCTCGCCCCAAGCTGACAACAGCCCCACAACGTAATTTTAAGATATATTTATTTGCATTTAAATGCTAAAGACTAATTCCATAGAGTCTACGTAGAATTAAGCTTGTTATCTGTTTACATTATTTTTCCATTTAACTGTAGTAATATAGTAGCAATTGTAGTAGTATGTGTATAGTTGTATTTTTTGTGTTTTGTGTGTGTATTAGTATAGAAATAAACAATTTTAAATGGTTGACAGGAGCTGGATGCGAGAAGCCGAAAATCAAACCAATTGGCGTGAAATTGGGGAGGTCTATGTCCAGCAGTGAACTGCGATAGGCTGATAATGATCATGATGATAAGCAACTTGGTACACATTGTAATGTTTATAATTTATTAAATAAATTGAATTGAATATCTATAATAATCATCTGTCTACTAATATTATTTTATAAAAAGGTAAATTTTGCGAGCTTTCAAGTGGTAACCTCTGAATCTTCGATGAGTGATAGCCGAAGAGATAGCCAAGTGCACATGGGCTAGGGGGCGCCCATAGCCCAGTTGCACTCGGTGATTAGAAACAATCACCGTGGGTAAGCAACGACGGCGCGGTCAGTACCTAGATGGGTGACCGCTAGTGGCATGTTACTATGAGCGTCTTCGTGATTCGGAGGTCACGTTAAGTAGTCGGTTCTTGCCAGTCCCCAACTCGCACTTGGGCAGCGTGGGGACGTATGGCCTTAACCCTCTTCTGAGCGGAGACCTGAGCCTAGCAGTAGGACATTATGGTTTCTTGATGATGATGAATCTCTGAATCTACAGAACCGTTTTTAAAAATCCTTTACCATAAACCCGAAAAATAACTACTGCGATATCCGACATACGCGTAAGTGGAACCGCGGTAAAAGTTACTAATGTATATTCCAGCTTACAGAGCTAAGAATGCTGTACCACTATTGTAAAGAATACTCCTCAAAAGTACTTTATTCAAATCATTTAACACAAAACACTCGTTAATTAACGAAGCTCAAAGGTCCATTCTATAATCCGAGGCCATTACCGAAAGTTGCCAACACGGGCTTCCACCCGAGCCCCCACTTGACCATCAAATTGGTTAGTTTCACTTACATTAGCACCTTGACACCACATTACCATACCATTCAGATGTTAAGCGTATTCGTAATGCTGTTTCCAGGGGCTGTCCGGGTGTCCGGCGCCGTTTGCCCGCGTCCGGCCGCACTGTCCGGTTAGACGGAACTTTCAAACGTCTGTAGAGTGTTGTATGTGAAACTTCTAACTAGCTTGTTTGTGTTCAATAATAGTTTTAAAATGGAGTTGGGATTCCTCGCCAAACCAGCCTTAACAATAGTAAACGATAGTTATTTAGTATTAATGCGGATCTGAAACAAATAGACTGAAAATAAAATACTAAAATGAATCGTTGCAAAAGAAAACTGTTTATTTCCAGCATTTTTACGCGTCGGTAGGTGCACTTATTTCTTTGGCATTTAATTCCCTTGAATAAATAGATGATAACCAGTTGAGTGGTAGCCGCGTCAAGTGTCAAAGTAGCTACGGACGAATTTCATAAACAACTTATGCAAATACAGCCACTAAAGTAACTCCCCTTAAATATAAATCTTCTCCTGTTCTGAAAAGACAAACGCGCCACTTTGCGTGGAAACCAATAACATTTTTAGTGGTTCCGTTTAAGATTGATTTTTGTTTGACTATTGATATAAGAGATGGGTTGCGAATTTTGACTAAAGAGAAGTGTTTACGTGCCAACAAAAGTTGAAGTTGTTTGTTTTTTCTTTGGCAATAATTTCTGGATCGATGGTGTGTGAGATGTAATAAATTGTGAGAGGTGCTTTCCTGCAGGCGACACAGTGATGGAATGTTTGTGTCGTGCGCGTATAATCTGCATGTTTTCTCGAAGCATGACGCGTTTTCATGATAGATAACATTAAAATGAATGACTTTGTTGCTCGTGACTTGAGTGTCATTTTCTTCGAAGCATATTTCGTTTCTTCCTTTAAATTTCTCGCCGTTTACGTTCAATATATCTTAAGTATATCTATTTACGTTCACAGCTATTGATCGTGATGACGCTTTAAATTATATTGCTTTTTAGGGTACTGTGGAGGAACGGGTAACATATTCCTCCAACACAAAGGGAGGATCCTCCGACCAGGCGAGGTGATCAGGCCTGGCGGGCCACTGCCCAACGGTTGATGTTGGGAAGTTGTATATATGTTAATCGGCGCGAGAACTTCTATTGCGCGATTTAGGATTGGTAGTTTCTTAGTTTTTCTTCGTTGCTCCGTAGTTCGATGTTTCTTCGGTAGATGGCGCTGTCATATATTTTATGTTGTTGCGCTGTATGTGGAAGTTGCCACATCACTCCCCTCCAAGACCGGAGGTTGATATCTGGATGAGTCAGCTGTCTGTGCTCTGTTGTGGAGCATTTTTTTTTTGCCACCAAAATGACTCTGCCCTGCCTGATGGAAAGCACGAGCAGAATCCAAGAGTGGTGGTCGCCATCCTCAATACGAAAAAGAACAATGTAGCATGGTGACCCACACTATGGCGGCCTGGGGGGAAGGGGGGATGGGGATAGGGGGCGTTGGATTGGGGTATGGGCGTCCGGTATCCTCACTCACTCGATGAAACACAGCGTAAGCGCTGTTTCACACCGGTTTTCTGTGAGGCCGTGGTATCACTCCGGTCGAGCCAGCCCACTCATGCCGAAGCGTGGCTCTCCCACGGGAAAGCTTGCCAGTGCCAGGAGTGAGTAGTTCCAGTGATTAGATTAGATTCCAGTTCGGAACTAAGTGCCGCAAGTTCCAGTGAGTCGGAACTGAATGCCGCTAGTCCCAGTGAGTCGGGGCTGTAGTCCGCAGATCCCTGTGAGTCGGGATAATATGCGGTGCGCGGTGCTGCGGTGAGATCCCCAGTGAGTCGGGGCGATTGCTGCGTAGTGGCTGGCTGCTGCATAGACGGGAGAGAAATGCTCTGCTGACATGGACCGTAGTTGCAGTGTGCTGTGCCTAGACGCTGTTGAGGCCGTAGGGGTAAACCAGGCTGGAGCGGTCGCTTCCTGCATGTGGTGTATCCCTGTTGAGGCCGAGGTTGCTGGCTGGCTGAGACTTGCTGTGAGAGTGAACATGATCAAATACTCAAGTCTACAGTTTCTAAGAGCTTTGAAAAAAATCTAACTTCGAAGCCAACGCAATCTAAAGGTACAGCCATTTATGTTGCAAATTTTCGACACTCGCAAGAGAAATAAAACCTACAAGGAACTGCCCATGAAGTCAGCATCTTGAAATTTGCTATGAAGCCACATCTTATAGAACAGATAAAGGAAAAGCATACATTTTTTGTAACATCATATAAAAAATATTTTAATAATAAATAACTTACTACCCGGGGCTTTTCTCATGAACGCCATTTAACAATAAAAAACACCATAACTTTTACTTATATACCTAAAAATTTGAACAGAACTCTCAGTACGCTAGTCTGACTCACACTTGGCCGGGTTTTTTTACTTAATCGCGAATTATTATTATGTTTAAAAAAATTGAGGATAGTTTTGATATCTATCAAAGTAATTAGACCTTTTTATTTTACGTTGGGCCGCGGGCCCTCATGGGGAACCGCTTTCTTAGGCCATCTGGACCCCAAATTAATTAGACCTAGGATAAGCATAATACACCGTTCCAAGACTCCTGATAACTTTGTACTTAACTACCTAGATCTGAGTTGTTGGCTGTGATACATTTTTGAATGCTATGCGGCTAACCCTGCTGAAAGGCTGCAGGAAGCTTCCTCATTCATGCTAATTGATATTAATCCAATTTCGAGGGTCAAAAAGAAACTTGGAAGTTTTCTATTAAACATTTAAAAGGATATTTATTTAGAACCAAGAGTTTCATTATAATTGGAATAACTTTTCTAAATGTATTCTTAGTTACCAGTTGATATCATAAATTTATTTGGACTAAAGGGAAATTTTCGAAATCTGTGTTACTGAATACTATTTTCTTATATTCCGGTCAAATTCGATAATTCAAACAACAAAACTTCTAACACAACCAAATTCCCATGAATCTCAACCGTGCTAGAATTTTTTTCGAACCCCTGTTCCGATCTGGATTCGTTTTACATGTATACCCTATATATATTTAATTATACATAAAATATATTAAGCCGAGTATAATATATATATGAGGTTGAGAAAACGAGCGAATGAAGTACTTAATAGATATTGATGACTAGGTGAACATGATTATTTGGAGCCTGAACTCGCGTGGGTACAGAGAGCCTCTAAAACGTGTGATAAATATCGTGTCACGGAATACACAGCCTTATTACAGCGCCGATATTGGTTTCCGATGAGGATGTTATTATAACCCTGTCTGATGTCATCAAATAACATTAGCCTACGATAAACTGAGTTTTGCTTGATTACAAATTTAGTATTTATCAGAGACGTTATATTAATGAATCTGGAGGAATTTAAGGTTTAACTTTCTTCATCATAGTAACGTTCATGATGAGTAAGTTTCCTTGTACCTACTTCCTTAAAAACGGTTCTGTACCGTCCAATCACGGAAGGGCTCAGATCAAGTTCGATTCTGGCCTCTTCGAGACATTGCGTTTTAATCCATCTCCACCGACGTCTTATAAGTTTTCTATGCTCCAATAACCTTATTTCGTCTAAAAATAATAATGTTCCGAAGAAGAGCTGCAGCTATTTTACTAATACACTGCACCAACACACGGGAGATGAGGAAGAAAATCGCCTCAATTAAATAATATTTAACTAGGGATTGAGATAGGAAAATGATCATAAATTGTGATGATTGTATGACTACGAATGGAATTAAGGGCCAGCATAAACATATCCTGATTAAAGTTTCAGTTACTTATCACTTCAACATTATTTTACTATACATCATCTGAAACATATGTCTCTATTCAAGACTTCCGAAACCGAAATCTGTAGTTATCTGTCAAATAAGTTCAATATAGTCTTTGTGACACTTTACCGGTAAGTAGTGGTTCCTGATCAGTTATTTCATAAAAATCCCAAGGAAAGAAGAAAGGACTTTCGCGACGAAATAGCAATGGCGCCGGCAATTAATAAAAAAAAGTTCTTTGGCCCTTCTAATGTGGAACGAATCGCCTCTACTGGACCCCGTACCGCCTAATATTGCCTCCGTTTACCGAGCTTATATACACCTGCCAAACACTCTACATTTATATATTTAAGGTTGTGTTTTGCTTGCGATGTATCTACATGTAGCATGGTTTAAGGGCTGAATTTTCACTCCATTTCACCAACGTTTTTATTATTGTAATTTTGGACCCCGTTTTCCGTTAGTCCCATTCCGGGGTACAAGTTTAGTTTTATTTGTTGTGTAAGGCGGGTCCTTTTATAGGACATATGGAATGATGGTTAGCGTTTATGGTGTCCTGTTCGTTAACCATAAATTTGAACGGCTCAAACTAAGAAGGTACATTAGACTTCGGGTTTTCAGACATAAAGGTGAAGTCTCAAATCGAATACAAATAACTCCGATAGTAATTTAAAGTCGAGTATACCATTCCCAAGATTAATTGGTTATTTTGGTCTAAATGTATATTAGTCTTAAAACTAGTTTTTCTGATACACAAGTTTATTAATGATTGTTTTTTTGTAAAAAAACATATTTTGGAACAGCCCGGGCTCAATTATATGTATCTAGTTATCCATACATACAATTATAATTCTCGGACCAATGTAAACTTCAAACCTTCAAGACAAGAGCGTATTCCTTTCTCAAAACCCGACAAGGTTCATGTGAATTCAGAGGCAGGCATTCCTGGGTGCCGGTAGTCACTTTCCATCAAGTGACCCGTGTGCTCTATCTCCTTTGTCATAATGAAAAACATATAAATGCATGAAGAAGAAGCTAAAACTCAGGCAGTTCTTATTCCACACCAGATGTCACCAAATTGTTAATTTTATGTACATAAAATAACAGTATAAACACAGTCTGCTTTGAACGAGGTTGATGAAGAGACACAAGTCCGTTAAAAAGACACACTACGACTACATAAAGATATGTACCTCCTAACGTCGTCTTATTCTAACATAAAATCATGTCTTCTAGGTATCAGTGTAACAGCATAAAATTATTATATGTGTATAAGAGGCGAGTGTAAAGTTTCCCTCGCGTCAAATATATTTTTTCCGCGACAGTGGGGCCGTGCTCAGAGCGCCGCTGCTTCCTGCGCTCTCACGGTTTACTTGCCATTAGGGCTGCCCCAAAAACATTAATATTAATGTTTTTATATTTCAATGAGAAATGTTTTATGTTTTTGATATGAGGTGGAGAGTTGAAACACGTAGGCTTATGAATTTTGTTCGTTTACTCGTGAATCGTAAATTAATATAAACTATTGGAGTATGTTACTCTTTTGGAATCGAGCGTAAAAATATTGTTATAATATAAATATTTTTTTGGAGAATTCTTAAAAAATATTCGAAAATACTAACTTAGTACGTGTAATAATAAACATCAATTCGATCTGAAAATATACTTCATTTCAAAAGTAATCATAAAAATAACTAATAACAGATTTACTTTGCATCACAGAAATTACTACTTTAGTCCCACACGTAGGGGCACAAATCTCCAAAAAAACTCAGCTGTTTTCTGATAGACTGCTAGAAGAGGAGGTTCAATTATGTTGTTCTTTTACTTCCTGACAACTCAATGACTTATAGCCCCATTTCAAGTTTTTTTATTTTCTTTAGAAGGAAATAATTATCTTTATTATTAAATATTATTTTTATTAACTTGGGCTGAAATAAATCTAAAGTTTGATCGCACGGCTGGCCTAGTGGTTTTAGCGATCGCCACGCTTGCTGCGCCAAGAGCCTTGGGTTCAAATCTCACACGGGACAACACTTTGTGTGCTTGTATGTCATAAATTTCTTGTGTCCGTTATATGTATGTTTGTAAAATCCCCCACGAAACAGGATGTATATTCTTAATAGAGAGTAGTCATTTTTTAAGTATAAAATAAAACCAAAATGGTCCCCAACCCGCACTTGACCAGCGTGGGGACGTATGGCCTTAACCCTCTCCTGAGAGGAGACCCGAGCCTAGCAGTGGGATATTATGGGTTGTTGATGAAATATAAAACAAAACTCAAAAATCATAAATTAATTACAATGTCTTACAATTCACACTGATGAGTTCACATCGAAGTCGTTGAGTGCATTGTATACTGCATTACGAGTTGATAATCTTCTTTAAGACTACTCGCTATGTGCATTCAACATATAAAGTACTCTTATAAGCTCATCCAACTTTAAATTATTGTGCTAGACATTGAATATAATTAACAATACCATGGGTATACATGTGACATCCCTGATTCTCTTACTTGTCTCTAGCGGATGTTAGGTATGAAATTGACGTCTATTCCAATGTGGCGCACTGAATATCGTCGTTCATTTACTTTAAACTGTACGTGCTTGAATAATTGTCGCTTCGCTATAGCTTTCTATGTTACTTTAAGTATTTTATGGTGTAGTGGGCTAACGAGCAGGCGAATCGCCTGATGGTTAGCTGTTACCACCGTTCATGGACACATGCAATACCAGACACCTTTCAAGTGTGTTTCTGGCCTTTTAAGAAGGAGCACGCTCTTTTCTTGAAGGTTTGAAGGTCGTGTTAGTCCAGGAATATTATAGCCGACAGTCCTTTTAACAGATTTATTATGCACAGTAAAGAGTTGCTTTAAAAACGCACAGTTATGGACCGCTGACTATCAAGAGGGAGGGATGAACTGCTGTCGCGTGAGACCGTGGCGATAAGAGGCGGGGGGGAAGTCTGAACAATTCCTCGGAGTACTCTCCACAGTAGCTAAATGCGGTAGAAGATGTAAAATGAAGCCACATCTCTACGCAACGCCAGAGAATCCAGCCGCTCCGTCTTATAACTCTACAATTCGAGTGGCACTCCGTTGGACGCGGTCTAGAGGGAGGAGCTGGTACTGGGTTACACCTACCTAATGATGAGAACAGTATTCTACATTAGACTGAACCTACGCTTAAAAGAGTAGAAGGTGGTAGGCAAGAGTGAAATACTGTCTCGATCTATTGAGCACGCCAAGTTTCTTCGAACCCAATTTGGCCACTAAGCATTTCAATATTGCCTGAGGCAGAGAGTGGAAGGGAGGGAAGTTTAAGCGTGACATTACACATAAGTTTCTTAAAACCTTTAAAAGACTCCTAATTATGTTTAAGACTATCTTGTGTTATTATTAACTGCCTCGTTGGTCTAGCAGTTAGCGTATGCGACTGACGATTAAGAGATCTCGGGCTCGATTCCCGGTTCGGACCAAATATTTGCATAATTCGGAATTTGGGTGTTTTACTTATAATGTCTACTACTCATATTGCAAGCTCTGCTTAGCTTGGGATTAGATGACATTAGATAGATAGATAGAAAACTCTTTATTTGTACACCGTAATACAGATATAACAAAAGTACAGAAAATGACAAATGTATGATGTACAAAGGGCGGTCTTATTACCGAAAGCAATCTCTTCCAGGCAAACTTAGGATGGATCAAAAAGTATCGGAAAGGCAGTAGTTGACGGTACAATGAGTTTTGAAAAATTATAATTTTATATAATTTCTAATTTAATATTATACCATATTCTATATATTAATAAAATCTATATTTACACATACATACACACACACATATATACATACACATATATATACATACATGCTAATAACTGTAACTACTCAAATAAACTAATATTGCATTATATATGCTTATCAGTGACTGACTCGTTTATGACGTATAAAATTCATAAACCATTTTCTTAAAACTATTTACTGTTTGCGCTTTCCTAATTCCTGTCGGCAATGCATTCCACAAGCGTACAGCTTCAACTATAAAGGATTGATCATAGAATTTTGTAGAATGCAGAGGCATCTCCAGTCCCAAATCTTCAGATAACCATAGACATTTGTCATGTGTGTCATTGAGGAACTTGAATCGTTCTTTGAGGTAAAAGGGGGCTCTAGGATTAAACAAGATGTTATAAAGGAAAATGAGGATATAAGTATTCCGGCGAGAACGAATTGGAAGCCCCTTGAGCATGTGTCGGAATTCAGAGACATGATCATATTTGCGTAGGCCAAATACAAATCGTATACAGAAATTTTGTAGCCGCTCAAGCTCATCAAGTTGTGCTTCGGTGAGATTCAGATAGCTGACATCGGCAGAGTCGAGAATTGGGAGGAGAAGTGCTTGTGCAAGTGCAGCCCTAGTAGCAGTTGGAAGAAAGTTACGTAGTCTTCGCAGAGACCCGGCAGAAGCAAATATCCTTCGGCTAACTGCCTGCATATGTGGACCCCATGATAAAGTACTATCTATTGGGATCCCTAGATTTTTAACGGTATCACTGATCTCGAGGGTGATGCCATTAAATTGAATTAGTGTGTTAGAAGACATCGTGTGTTAGAAGTCCAAAATATTTATTATTGTTATGAAAACGGTACTTACCTTATGGGTAAGTATCCTTGTTAGTCTTATATATATTTGGTTTATACTAAATTTTATCAGAGAGCGACCGCAATCAAACTATCTAAGAAACGAGGCTGATTGTTGCGAAAGGTCGGTAGACAAACAAAACGTTACATTTCAACACTTTTATGTAATAGTATATATTCATTCTTATTTTTACCCGACTGCGAACGAATGAGGTTTATGTTCTTTGAGTGTAGGTGTTAATTTATATTTTTAACACGTGCTAGAGCCTAAACGGCTTGGTCGTATTCTTATGTGAGTGATGTCAACACATACATCAAATTAAAAAAATAATCAAAATTACGTATTTTTTGCGCCAAAAACTAATTTCAAATAGTTTTAATTTCATGAAATGTTAGTTTATTTTGGATAAAGGTATTTTATAACTACTGATTTGACACCACCCAGAGATACTATCTATGTTAATTGTACCTAAGTTAATGTTATTTACTTTTACTGATAAGTGAATTTCAATACGAATTGAAAGTGTATTTTTTTTCGGTAATATTATAACGACCTCTATAGGAAGTTGTATGTCCCAGAGGAGTTACAAATACAAAATTATAGAATATAAAATACATCCAGTCTCCGTACGACGTAAGGATATAGGGACCTGGGGACTCCTAGTCACTACAACAAAGTCGCTATATCCAACTTAATAATTCATAAATAATAATATGTTGCAACAAAGGGGTTGAAAATGAGGCTAAACACATATAAAAGCCTCAATGTTCTATCAAAGATAAGGCATTAGTAAGGCTACGTTTTTATGACAAAATTTTTGCTACCGCTACTCAATCCATTTTGAAGATAACGTGACTTGAAACTTTCTTAAATAATGAGAAGTTGATATAATCTTCTGTTACTTCTTGTATGTTAAAAACTATTTATTACTCTACAAAAAACAATGCAATATGTTTCTCAAGAGTCGTCCCATAGTAAACAAGTCTAATATTGATCCTTTTCTTTATCAAGTCAAGTCAAAAGTACACAAATTAACAAAAAAAATGTATGTTTTAATAAAAAGATAAGAATTAGTAGATAAAAATTAGTAGTAGATAAGATTTAGTAGATAAAAAACGGTAGTAGATAAAAAACCTCATACACAAATAAATATATTAAATGTATGTTGTGATAACCGGTTTCAAATATAACTATTATGCAAAAATCAACCTAACTGTTGCACTTACTATTTAGCTTAATTTAATTCCGCCCCGGACTTGGCTGACCTCTAAAACGGTTGTGTGCGACTGAATATTACTGTAATAATATTAGCATTATATTCAATATTTTGACTCTGTTTTTGTTCTGATTTTAACTGTTGCTTATAAGACAAGAATGAACTTGGGGCTTTTGAGATCCAGGTGATATTTCGTCACAATCAGGTCTGTATTGTGCCTAGTGTATTACAAAACAGTGTAATCAGGGAAAATAAAATCTTGCATCTTCAATATTATCTACGAAATGGAATACGAACCAGAACGATCGGTACCACGCACATACTAATGTACTGTACACCGCACATTATGAAATATCCACCAAGATCTACAGTGACCCAAGTAGACACTGACTAATAATACTCAGGAAGTGACGGAAAAAGTCACACTGTCTTGAACCTACAAGGAAAAAATACCGTGGTGGTCTAATAAATTAATTGATAAAGATGTTTAATTTCAACAATGGAACGAAATGAATAAAATAAAAAAATATATATTAAAACGTTTCTAAAATTTTTGTTGTTATTATTTCCATTAAAGTTTATTTATTCAACGTTAACAGCCTTATACAGGAGTCATAAGGCTTTCAAATATTAAATAACCGGGATTGCGTCCTCCTGTTAGTACTTTTTACCAAACTGCGGCAAAGGCAAAAGAGACATAAACAGAAACGTACCATAACACTTTAGCAAAGGCGTCTTGGTAGAGTCTAAGTGTCGATTATCTTGCTTGCTTTTGTTTTATCCAGTGTTTTGAAAATCTTCTTTCATTCTTGTTCAGCTTCGTTTTTTGTCGTAGTTGGGTTTAGTTTTTACTTTTTTTACAGTTTATTGAGCCGGATTACCTGATTGCAACTGACTATCGAAGAATATGAACGCCTGCAGTTCAATATCGCCCTTTGAATGCTTTAACACAAGTAACTAACTTGGGAGTTGGATCTCTGGTTATTCACTCATTACAAAAAAAAGTAATGAAGAACATAGTGATGAAACTATAGTCTATACATACAGGACAGTCAAGTTACAAAAGTCAATGAAATAAAACATAAAGCCTATAATCAGTAAATAACAATAGCAGTGCTTTTAAACCTTTTCAAAGTTCAATGGCCATTTTAATAAACGAAATGAAAGAGCTTATGAACATAGTGGTCGTTAGCAAACAGAAGATGGTTTATGTTGTACTCAAACTGTTGTGTTTTATGCGCAACTGTTAATTAACGTAAATACTGGAATAATACAATTTCAAATCGAATAAACAAAGCTGAAACTACTTTGCACCTATTCGAGTTAATAACCGTTTATGTTTGTAGTTCTCTATAGGTATAAAATGTACATAATAATCTTTTAATTTAATTTCTTTTGATGTAAACATAATTGAATAGATTTGTTATGTTCGCAGCTTCTAAAAGAAGTCTCGTTTTATTTGTAAACATAAAGTATATCTAGGTCTCACAAAACATCTACATCTCAACTTGGTTGTAAAAGTTTATATCAGCATCATTGCAGGTATTCAAATTGCCATCAAAGAAAATATTTTTTTTTTTTTTTTTATTTAAGCTGCCAAAATGACTCTGCCCTGCCTGATGGAAAGCATGAGCAGAATCCAAGAGTGGTGGTCACCATCCTCAAAGCGAAAAAGAACAATGCAGTATGGTGACCCACACTATGGTGGCCTGGGGGGAAAGGGGATGGTGAGGGGGATAGGGGGCGTTGGATTGGGGTATGGGCCTCCGGTATCCTCACTCACTCGATGAAACACAGCGTAAGCGCTGTTTCACACCGGTTTTCTGTGAGGCCGTGGTATCACTCCGGTCGAGCCGGCCCATTCATGCCGAAGCGTGGCTCTCCCACGGTATAAAACTTGACTTGACTAAACTATATTCACATTAAAGGAAACAACGCCGATAAAATGTTGCCATTTCCTCATTTAGATTCTGAAAGTCCAACTTAAACGTGATCACATAAACCATTTTAAAATCTTTACTTACACTTTCCAATTGTAGTTGACAACTTAATACACCAGCAAACAAAGATTCTGGATATTTCATGGATCCAAACAAACAATCTAATCATTCGTTTATCTGTCGCCAATCTAATTCTGTAGCAATGGAACAGTGGGCCATAAACCGACTAATGCCGATCGGTACGGATGAACTGATGTATGAATGCCCTTTTACGTTCGTCCTTCGCTTCACATTTATTCAAGGCGCACGTTTAGTATTTCGTTTTATATGAACATAAAGATTAGGCGTAAGAGGTGCGCAGCTATTCCGGCTGGCGTCGTAAAACAGCCCTCAATTCGGTAAATGAGCAATGAAAGTTAACACTGTGAGTAGCGAGGTTGGCGCCCGGAGTTCGCTCACAGCTATGGCACGTCGGCGCTCCTGAGTACGGGGCGTGGTGCCCAGCGGTCGATGCATGCCATGTTGAACGAGTGCATTTTTAATTTATGGTCGCATAATGGGGTTCTGTGAATCGGACGCTCGCCAAATTTTCGGCAATTAACCCCGTATTGTGTGTTTTGAATTGTAACGACTTATTAACTAGGTATTGTGTTAATTTTGTGTTAATGACATGACATATGTTTGTCTATTGATTTTTAATTACTTTACTTGCTATTAGAGTAGATTTAGATTAGAAACAATCATCGACTATAAGTTCTCTTATTTTGTACCGTACTATTTTATTTCTCAAATATGTTGAAATATTTCATATATTAAAATACTGTAATGTAATTTTCGAAGACTACCATAAAAGGTGAAATACAATTAAGTATAATGAACAGGGAAAGTCCATGCATTCACGAATTTAATATAGTGTCTGCAGCTATAAATGGATTCCTGAACGAGCCGTCATATTTCAATGAGTTGAGAGTTCGTGTACCATTAACACACTAACCTCGGACTTGCCAGTCAATGGTCATTTTATTTCCAGGGGGATGAAATAAAGAAGGTTTGAAACCATAGTGGGGATTTTGATCGAGATTACATATTCAGAATGATTCAATTTGTTTGGTATGATACCTACCTTATTTTTACTAAATTATCTCTAACAATCGGTATGAAACACCTTTGAACAAAAGCACTGTTGGACTGATGTGACACTCCGGACAGGTTACCGTTAAAACGTTAGACAGTTTATATATAACGGGTATTTTCTTTCAATATAAAGCTAAATATTGTAATATATTACTAATAAACTAAAAAACAACGTTTAACACTTCTTATGTTACTCTTATTTTGCTTAAAAATGCTACATGAACTCATGCTCAAAGAAAATGGATTTGAACTTGTTCCTCAGCCACGGAAACCTAATTAATACAGTTTTAGTTTTTATTTACCATAATTGCTTGCATAAATTTAATTTGTAAGAATCCCGAGATTCGAAAACTAATTTAATTAAAAGTTATCAAGTGCTCAGGAGAGTCGAGTGAAGTGGAGGCGCCAGTAGGCGGCACGGTGTGAACGGACTACCAAACACGAGTTAGCGCTGAACCAATAAGTTGTTCGCAAGTTTCGAGAACTTCCATCGACTCAAGAAATTGCAATTTGTATCGACTTAACAAATTATAAATCCCCAAGGACAATGTGACGTTTATTATTTTTTGACAAATGACTTTGCGAATTACGTTTGGAAGTTTTGCTCGAAATCATTCGGGTTACGTGTAACTGGGAGTGAATTTTTTGGTACTGAGAGCTTGGTATAAACTTATAAAGCTATATGTATTAATGTTCGCTGTACTTAGCGCAGCCAGGAGGCTGTTGCCTAGAGTATGCCTACATGACACTAACAAAACCATGTCATCAAGCTCTTCACCAATCTGTAATGAAGCTTCTTTTTTTTTTCAATCTAAATGAGTGTCAATTTCACAGATGATTAATGCAGGCCGTTCGCTTTGATATCCTTGCGCATGCAGATGACGCCATTATGTCATAATCACACGAGAATATCGCGACAATTCAATTTGTGGCGTTACTTGGGTTTATGAGGCGGAAAGATATTCGTTGAGCAGCAGCGCACACGGCCGCCATTGCCGCGCCAGTAATTCCGCGCGAAAAACGTTGACGACACCGCTGTAACGTAATCTTAATGTCACAAAATTAATCTGAATGGGTGTTTAAAACAAGCGACAAATGTGAGCCGATTTATGACTCCGACGGTTTCACATGTAAGCCTTACGAGATGATGTTTTATGTAAACAATAAAATGACTTAAAAGAAATATTTGTAGCAAATAAAAGCCTAAAGCGTGTAAGAAATCTTATGAATTTTAATTATTATTTGACTTTGTTTCTGTGTTTATTTTAAAAAAGCAGTAAATAACATATTCAAAAATATTTACAATTCAATTCGTCGAGCTGATTTTTAAGAAGTTTACGAAGGCTGTCTATTGAATTGTGTTTACAATTAGCGATGTTTATATTACCAACAGCTCTTACAAGCTAAAAAAAATCTTATAAATTTATCTCTCTTATATATAATACGATCTTTTAAGTCCAACAACATGAAGTAAGTCGTTATGGATATTCGCATCATTCGTAGCATGACAATGAAACAGTTCGCACAGTGAGTACAATTCATCCAACTATTTCCTAAGTGCACAAAGTACGTACACCCGGCTCTTTATTTAGCAGTAACGGCAGTGGTTTCAGAACTTCATATTTGTTCCAGTTCCGGAGTTCAGCTCTGGGACAAACTACACTTGACAACTTTCCTCTCGGATTTTCATTTGAATTGGAAACGACTTTCAATTGCCACTAATTGCGTTTATACAATTTTGAAGTCTATCTGTTATAATTTGATTCGGGTTTCGGTTCGTTACATTTATTAAAGACATTAACAGCTTGAAATTTTATTATAAAGTAGAGAGGGTTGAGGAAATACTCAATTGTTGAAAAAAACTCTATATTTAGGTAATTATACTCTGATTACGCGTATATAGGCGTCTATCGAGCGCGTTTTAATGCTACCACTGATAATTTCTTTACATAAAAACACAATTTTTGTGTCGTCATTTTTATGAGTAAGGTAGAGCACAATTCTGTTTGGCCTATAAGTAAGTTCCATGTTGGCTTGAAATATGAGATGCGATAAAGCGCCCTAATTGCTGAGTATTAACTTACTATTTAATGGATTTTAGTTCATATATTATATATTTCGTTAAACGTTAAATGTTATTTTATATGTGCCTGTAGTTTACATATATTGTTGTATAAATAAACATTTACTTACTTATCATTGGGTAAGGGTAAAAATATCCCATTCATGACTCGACGCGATGACAGTGCGTGAACACTTGTAGAATGTATCTACTGAAAGTGAGATATCGACTTGTTTTTGGATCTTGAAGCGACTGAGCTATATTATCAATACCTTTTAATAAGTTATTAACTGTTTTTTGAAAAGAAACACAGAAACAAAGTCAAATTATTATTTATATTCATTGGATTAGTTACAAGCTTTAGTCTTTTCTTTGCAACAATTAATTTCTTTATAATAAGTAAAGGAAGTAGTTTCATTATTTAAATACCATCTCGGTAAGGATTACATGTAAAACCGTTGGCGTCATATAATGATAATGTACTTTTTTCGAAGAATCGTAGGGCTATGTTACATAACCTGTAACTGATTAAATAAGTATAATTAACAATTTATTTATATATTTTAAAAGTTTTTTTTCCTTATGAATGGGCCCGCCAAAGTGAAAGTGACTCTACTCGGCCTGATAGAAAGCATAAGCAGAATTCAAGATTGGTGGTCAGCATACTCATTACGAATGCAGATAATGCAACAATGTAGCATGGTGACCCACAGTATGGCGGCCTAGTGATGCTTCTGCATCATTGAGCCTCCATAGTGTAGGCTAATTGTTATCTTATACTAATTGATTTATTGTTCATAGCTTCAAGTATTAATAAATATCATTATCATCATGACCCTATCGTAGTCCACTGCTGGACATAGATCTCTCCAATTTCACGCCACTTAGTTCGATCTATGGCTTCTCGCATCCAGCTCCCGCCAGCCGTCCCGCGTAAATTACCGCTCCACCTGGCCTGTGGACGTCCTACACTACGTTTGCCGAGTCGCGGTCTCCACTCAAGTCATTAAACTCGTTTACCCCAACGGTTATCAGTTCTTCGGCAAATGTGGCCAGCCCACTGCCACTTCGGCTTGCTAATCCTGTGGGCTATGTCGATGACCCTGGTTTTTTGTCGGATCACCGGTTTCTGATGTGATCCCTTAGAGATACGCCGAGCATAGCCCTCTCCATAGCTCGCTGAGCGACTTGGAATTCATGGACCAGTCGAACCGAAAGTGTCCACGTTTCGGATCCGTACGCATTGGAGACTTTCGTCTTTAGGCACTGTGGGATTGACGATGAGAAGACCCGACGAAGTTTCCCAAACGCTGCCTAACGTAGCGTCCTCAAAGCTGTTTCTACCTAACTGCAAAGTCTGCCCGAGGTATACATATTTTTAAACAACTTCGAGAACGGCACCGTTTACCGTAGCCGGTTCCGGTAGTACATGTTCTTTGAACATGACCATGGTCTTGTCCAAGTTTATCCGTAGGCCGATGCGCCCAGAAGAGTCAGCCAGGTCGTTCAGCATCTGTTGTAGGTCCTGCAGCGTCTCTGCCATGATGACGTTGTCACCTGCAAATTGCAAGTGGAATTTGTATTCGTCTTTGATGTTGATACCGCGTTCTTTCCAGTGCAGCGTCTTAAACAAGTCCTCCATTGCATTAGTGAACAATTTCGGGGAAATAACGTCCCCTTGTCTCACTCCTCGATGCAATTGTATGGGTCTTGTATGCTGATCATGTACTTGCACGGATAAAGTGGCAGCTGTGTAGAGACATCTCAACACTTGGATCTATCATCAATCTACTTGGCAACTCTGCAGGGACTCCAGAACAGACCAAATCTCGATCAAGTCAAAGGCCTTTTCTCATAGTATTCAAATGCTAGACACAGGGGCTGATTATACTCTTCGGACAACTGTATTATCTGCCGCATATATGTAGTCTATGGTGCTATATGCGTTCTGAAACCTAGCCTACTCCTATGGTTGGTATTCGTCGAGTCTTCGGGCAAGACGGTTCGTGATGACTCTTGAAAACAGCTTATAGACGTGGCTCAGGAGGGAAATGGGCCGATAGTTCTTCAACATGGTTTGGTTACCCTTTTTGAAGAATAGGACGACTACCCCCCAATTTACGCCTCTGGAGTTCTCTCTTCGAACAGGACAGCGTTGAAAAGTTTTTAAAAACCTCCAGCCTTTAACAGCTCTGCAGTAACGCCATTCTCTCCAGGGGCTTTTCCATTTTTCAACTGTCCAAGAGCCATCTCGATTTCGTCAATGCTGACGTCTGGCAGATCTTCGGTGTAGTGGCGTGTTAATGTGGCTCCAGGGTCCTCATTTTCGGGATCAGGTCCAGATGCATGCGAAGCGTACGAATTGCCATAGCAGTTTTCTACTTCCGAAAGGACGGCCAGCTTGGAAGCAACGACTTCTCCGATTCCTGTGGTCAACTTCGTCAAATGGCTTCTTCTAAGAGATTGCACAAATACTTTTGATCCCGATTCTTCTCGATTGCTCTTTCAATCAAAAGAGTGTTAGAGCATCGAAGGTCGTGTCGTGCACGCTTAATAATCTCTCGGTTTAGAGCCCGCTTTGCTGGTGAAGTGACTGGCGGGTTCTCACGTCGTTCCTTCATTAACCCTAGCGTCCTCTCTGAAAGTTTCTACTTCGTGCTTTTACGCTGCATTTGACAAATCTCGTACCTTCATTCCTGAGGATCCGAACCACTTTTTCAAGGTTCCGGTTTACATCTCTTGTGTATTCCATGGCAACAAATCGGTTTACCAGGTTTGACAGGAATTTTTCAGATCCCATCTCGACTTGGAGCAGAGTTGGTGGGAGCCTGGATTTTATCATGCGGACACGTTCAGCCTTGAAGTTGATATTCAAAGAACCTCGGACTAGTCGGTAATCAGTACCGGTGTTAAACCTATTGAGCACTGAGACGTCTTTGAATATGTGCTTCCTATCCGTCATGATGAAATCGATCTCATTATTGGTCATAGCGTCGGGGCTTTTCCACGTCCACTTTCTTTGGAGCTGCTTCTCGAAAAATGAGTTCATCAAGAACAACCCCTCCCACTCGAGCAAGCTAATGAACATTTGCCCCCTATGATTCCTGTTTCCGAATCCATGGGATCCTATAACCGATTCGCTGCAGGTTTGTACTCCCACTTTGGCGTTGAAGTCACCCATAACAACACTGTAGTGGGTTATAGTAGTGGAGTGGAAATAAATAAAAATATATAAATGTTGTTCAGAATACAGAAGTGGATGCAAAAAGTCCTATGTGCAGTAGTGAGTAGCTTTGCACTGATAATGATCCTACCAAATTTTAATAATAAAAATCGTTTATAATCGTTTATTAATTCTCTGTCACACATAATAGTTAGCAAAAATCAGTTCACAAATTCAGTGTCATTGGCTCGAGTAGGTGAATCTGTGTGAGAGACTGATATCTGCAGTAGGAGAACCTGTGTGGCAGATTAGCAGCCTCTCGTATGTCTAGAATCAAGAGCTTGAAATAAGTTTAACCACTATGATTAACAATGACAAGTGAAAGATTTGAGTAAAAAAAGAGTAAGGGTAACGATGGCAAAATATGTAGGAGGTATGTATGCTTGTGTTCGTGTTCATTCTTCTCATCTTATGTTAGTTATATAAATTATCTCTTGGATGTATGAATGCTTATACTTTTTATCAGGTAGAGAAGGACATTTTGGATGGGCCATACATAAGAAAAAAATTGGAAATATAAAAATATATTTACGTGTTTGGTATTGCTAACCGCTAGACGAATAAGAAGGTCTCCATCGACTTCAAATCTTTGCAAAAATAAGGAGTCTCCACTGTATAATGTACAGTAAACGCTGATCTGTTAGACAAGGAAGGAAGGAAGGTCAAATTTCATGCTGACAGACAATTAAACGTTAATGAGGGAATATAAATTCTAAATCAGTTCCCTCCTTTTTAATCCCCGGTGGAACACGAAGGCTCGATTAGCTTGCAGACGAGCGTGCGAGTGCACAATATTAATATCCGGACGCGGCTGGGTGTGTCCGGTCATAATTATCATCCAGACGACCGGACAAGCTGGTACAGTGCTCCTGAGGCCTTTCATGCCCTCGTGTGTGGTGTTGTAACATTAATAATCTATTATTATTGTACCACGAAATGCTTTGCCATGATATGTTCCGCTTAGAAATGTTGTTACAATACCGTGTTGGCTTAGTAGCTTAATGTTACTAATATTAAAAAGTTCGCCTTTTTGTATTAGTAAGTTATTAGTATGAATCTTTAAGTAATAGTTTGTAATAACTTATGTATAGGCAATAGCTTATTTTATATATTATTTTATATTTTATTTTATATATTATTTTATATTTTATTTTATATATTAGCAATTTTTACTAAAAAGTAGTCTACTCGAGCCACGCATGATGAACAAGGGACAAAATATGAATGTGAGTTTCATGTTTCAGGTAAGTCAATATCATAACTGACAACAGTCAAGTACCAGAATTCAGATAATATTTGTTTAATTCGAAAGAAGTTATATATTTGATCAATTTATAAATAAATGTAAAAACATAGTGGGTGGCCTAAAAACATCCAATAACAAGATTCAATAGCCACAACGTTGTCTTTCTTGTCCCCGACCCGCACTCGGCCAGCGTGGGGACATCCCCACATTTTTAAGCTCAAATATAAACGTCATGGTTAACATTGCGCACCTATGTAATTTTGAAAATAAATTATACCTGTTTCTTTTATCGTAAAATAACAGTGAGAAATTAGTCGTAAATATATGAAGATCGGGTGGTATTGTTAGTGAGAACTTTTATTGTGTGCTTTAAGACTTAAAAGTGTATTGATGGACTAGCTGTTTTGAAATGAAGTGATCGTATTTCACTCTCTATCGTATGTCACTGGCGTATTTTTATAAAATACGCCAGTGACTTACAAACATATATAAAGTGTAGTGTTAAACTTTATAATAATCACAAATAAACAAAAACAATAAGAAATACCAAAATATTTAATTCTAATAGTCGTTACGAAAAAATTTTGAATTCTACACCTAGCGGTAAATAGACGAACTAAAGTGTTGCCATATAAATTACAAAATTACAGTTCGTTTTGCCATTCTTTTCTTAGCGGGGAGTAGCGGAACTAAAAGTGCTACCACTCAAAAATAAAACTAATGTATTGGTAGAATTAGTGAATAACGTAAAAACATTAAATTTTGGTGAATAACGAATAACATTAAACAGACATTAAAAATTGTGTTAAATAATATTAAAAACAAAAAAAAAGAATCATAATTCAAGTAAAAATCGATACATTTGCCATTGCTTCTAATTACACACAAGTCAAAAATCTTAACATGGAAGAACAATTTCAAATGTTATTCGATAAAATGAAAATTGAAATGCAGAAGCAAACGGATGAACTGAAAGAGTCTATAACTAAGACAATAATGGAAAAAATTGATGAAAAAATAAAGCCTATTATCGCAGAAAATAAACATTTAAAAACAGGATTAGAAAAAAGTGAGAAGGTGATTGAATATTTGAAAAGAGATAATAAATAAAGTAACATATTAATTTTGGGATTAAAAGAGGAAGAAAAATCTACGTCAGAAGTTATGGAGAAGGTGATAAAAATATTTAAAAAAGATTTGGATGTGAATGTTGAAGAATGCGGAATAAACAAGATCTATCGTATTGGGAAGATCAGAATAGATGGAAAACCAAGACCAATCTTGATTTCTTTTATCAACATATGGAAGAAACAGGAAATCATGAAAGCCCGGAAAAACCTTAAAGATATTCATATCTCAGAAGACTACTCTAAAGAGGTTCTGGAGCAAAGGAAAATGTTGCAAAATAAACTACAAGAAGAAAGAAATAAAGGCAATTTCGCATATCTGAAATATGACAAACTTGTAGTAAAAGAAAAAAAATACAATTAATGAAAAAAGAAAAAGAGAGATATCTTTATCACCGCATGACAATATTATGACAAAAAAACAAGTCGGTACGTCATTACAAAAAAACAGACGGAACGCTTTTGATGTGATGAGGGGCAGATCCAGCTCGCTCTCGTCCTTTACGACAGGAAATAAACAATAACAATTAGAAATCGGCAACCGGAAAATACAACAGCATAGGAACATGGACTATAAAACAACAATAAATAAACAACCTCCCCCAAGCCGACTGGTCCTCGTGGGGGAAAATGACCACGACCCTCTAAAGATTGAAAACAGTGACAACAGACACAAAGTAAAGAAAACAAATGGTATTTATATAGCAACTTTTAACGGTCGATCCCTTAGAACCCCCGAAAAACTCCAAGAATTAGAACTAGCATTAGAAGAAATAAAATGGGATATTATAGGGATAAGTGAAATGAGAAGATTTGGGGAACAAATTGAAGATCGTGGAAATTATATACTACAGTATAAAGTGAGAGACGCCAGGGCTTTATGGAGTTGGATTCGTGGTCAAAAATAATTTAGTAAACAACATAATAGAAATAAGAGGAATTTCAGAACGCATTGCAATTCTTAACATAAAACTAAACGAAGAGAAATGGTTCATTATCCAGGCGTATTCGCCAACAGAATCTGACAAAAAAGAAGACCTAATGAAAACTGATAAATTCTATGAAGAACTCCAGAACACCATTGAAACGACGCATAAAAATTTGATAGTGATGGGTGACTTCAATGGCCAAATCGGAACACAAAATAAGTGTGAAGAACATACTATTGGAGGCCACGATTTTGGCACTAGAAGCAAGAATACTACAACGTTAGTAAACTTTTCGATAGAAAACAGATTAAGTATTCTAAACAGCTTTTATAAAAAAAAATAACAAATAAATGGACATGGATTTCACCTAACGGTTTTCATAAGAATGAAATAGATTTTATTATGTCCAATAATAGAAAAACTTTTAAAGATAGACCATAGAATGGTACGAGCAATTATGTCAGGAACACGCCCCAAGAAATCGAGACAATTTCATAATAAATATGCAGTTGTTCAATACACTGGTGACACAAAATTACTGCTTAAAAATCTTCAAACATCACTAGATATAAAAGAACATTTACCAACACAACAAAAATATATCAAATTACTACACCAACTAAAAATTGTAACTAGAAAAACATATACAAACGCCAAGAAAGAATCCTCATCTAAAAGCAAAGAACTATTACAGAAACGTAAAGAGTTACTAAAAGATAGGAAAACAAAAGAAAACCGTGAAAAAATATCAGATCCCGGATCAGATCTCATTACAAATGAAATACTGAAAACAACATCACCAGTGATTGCTTCGAAGCTTACTGATATATTCAACGAAATTATCATAACGGAAAAGATCCCCGAGGATTGGACAAAATCGATCATTATACTATTGCATAAAAAAGGCGATAAAGGAGATATATTAAATTACAGGCCCATCAGCTTAATGTCTAATATCTATAAAGTATTTTCAAAAATTATATTATCAAGAATTACTAATACTCTTGAAGAAAATCAGCCCAAAGAGCAAGCTGGATTTCGTCGAAATTTTTCCATCGTAGACCACATTCACGCCCTTAGACAAATACTACAAAAATATAAAGAATATAACAAGACTTACCACCTAGGGTTTGTAGATTTTCACAAAGCATTTAACACACTAGAACACGAGTTTATACGGAATGCACTACAAATACAAGGCGTACAAACAAAATACATATGAATACTCCAAAATATATACACCAAGAGTACAGCTCAAGTTAAGTTAGAAACTATAGGCGAAAAATTTCCTATCAGAAGAGGCGTACGCCAAGGAGATCCTATCTCACCTAAATTATTCTCAGCAGAAATGGTATTTAGAAACCTAGATCGGAGGAATAAGGGATTAAATATAAACGGCGAAAATCTGAGCCACTTACGTTTTGCAAACGACTTAATCGTTTTCTCTGAGAGCCCAAAAACTTTGGATTTAATGTTACAACAGCTAGCTGATGAAAGTGATAAGACAGGTCTAACAATGAATTTAAGTAAAACAAAAATTATGCCAATCTCTATACAAAAAGATAAAATAATAGTGAATAAAGAGCAAATAGAATATGTACATGAATATGTTTACTTAGGACAATTAATATCTACCGAAGATTGCATGAAAAAGGAAATAGAAAGAAGAATAGCCAACGATATTGGTCACTTAGCGAAGTTATGAAGAACAAAGAAATACCAATGAAAGAAAAAAGAAAAGTATATAATATGTGCATTCTGCCATGCTTGCTATACGGGTGTCGAACCTTGGCACTAACGGAACAACTGGCAAACAAAATAAAAGTTTGTCAAAATGGAATTGAGAGAAGTACAATTGGTGTTAAAAGAAAAGACCGAGAAAAATTAAGAAACATTAAAAGTAGAACTAGATTCAAGAATGCATTCATAACTTATAAACAACTAAAGTGGAGATGGACTGGTCATATGATAAGAGAAAGGAAGGAAAAATGGACAAGATTAATAACAGAACGGTAACCACTAGACTGCAAAAGAAACAGAGGAAGACAAGCTAAGAGATGGGAAGATGATGTCAGGAAAATTGCGGGTCCAACATGGACTCGAATGGCTAGGGATAGATGTGGATGGCGATCTTTAGAGGAGGCCTTTGTCGGAAGACAAGTTGAGGAGTAACTACCGTTTGCCAAATTATAACAAAACAAAACATAGTTAAACATGAATAATAATAAATAATAAAACAGTTTATATAGCACATTAGTTAGTGGATTTTGATAATAGTAATAAGGTTTTAGGCATACATACAAAACTTTTGTCATTTAAAAATAAGATCAACAATAAAGGCTTTTATTTTTATTTTTATTTATTTTATTTATTATAAACGTCATGGCAAAGACCTACATCTTTATTATTTTAAAACTAAGTTTATCTTCAAAATTAATAGAAGATATTTATAAAATATTCTTAGAAACCTTTGAATTAATAAATGAAACGAGCGATTGTTTGAGTTATAATTTAAACTTTAACTTACTTACTTTAGCTGGCTGAAACCTATGGTTTGACATAAATTAATTAAATAACTAGAGTCCAAATAATTTATCATTAAGAATAACTACTAATAATTTGACAATCCGTCTTAAAACGTCGAAAGGGCAGTGTAAAACTGTGTGTATATCTCACGCCTAGGATGGAAAAAAGTTACTATAAGTCAGTATTAATATACATTATAAAAAAGAGAAATATAAAAACGCGACCTAAAGATAGGGAATATCAGTATTTAAGGTGTAATTAAAGAGGCCACGCCATATAGAAGACAAAACCTATTATTTTACTGAATGCGCACTAATTAATAGTTTCTAATAATTTTTACAATTCCAAAATACATATTTTCATAAACCTATTCATTAGCTGCTAGAAAAACATCACCGTAACTTATAAATAATGAGCAGAGCATTAATTTTCTCTTTCTTCTCATATTAGAATTAAATACATGAAAATAAGAGACCCTAAATAAAAACACCGTCCCGGTAAGCGCAAGTACGCGCTATTCATCAATATAGTAAGCGGAGGTAAAATGGAATACCATTTTGTGTCGGCAGATTCTTTACGATCCATTTATCGAAAATGTGCAGCCGAAATAATTTCCACACTGAGTATAACTACATATTTTATAACCTACGTGCACAGATTTATTTTGCTGAAATTATGGAAAACTTCAGACTTATATTTTGTAATATTTTCTACTCGCTTGTGCGGTGTCGAGAGTTGGCTTGAAAATAAGTTTTATAGCTATACTTGTAAACAGCGTGCTAAGCAATCTACTGTAATAGCCCAGCGCACTCGCCAAACGTAACCAACACTCGCGACAAACTACTTTATTTGCCGCAGTACGAGTTCCCAACGACGAACGAAATTTACTATTCAAAATGAAAGAGTGAAAACTTCGGTAGCAGAATCAATTTCATACAAATTCCAATTTCAATTCACACAATCACCTCTCAGACATAACATCAGGGCCCGATAGTGGAGTGGAGCGAGAACACCGTTCATCGAGTAATCGACACTAGAAACATTCGATTTCGATGCAAATCGAGTGCTCGCCTTACATCGAACTTAATTTTATTTCATCCTACACCGCCTGTGCGCCGTCCCGGCTCGTGTCCGCACACAATCACTTTACATCAACCCACCCGCTGAGCCGAACCAATTGAACCTCTCGGAATCAGAATTCAGCTATTAAAGGATACATTGCGCGTTTGCTAACCAATTAGTAGAGTGTGAGCGCTGTAAAAGGAGCGATGAAGGATTCGTGACGAGGAATCACCGGGACCCGGTGCGTCTGCGCGCGCTGGCAATCGATAAGGCCGCAGAGTAAGTATTACGACCTGGTTCCCTGCATACATGCACTCGCCTTGTAACCTAAATCACAGGTCGTCTCGGCCGAGAGGTGTCCATGACAGAACTGGCTGCTCGTCTTTTAACCGTGAAACAGATTTTCGTATTTTAATGTAGGAATTTGTAAAATATTTTATCATCCACGTCCTTGAATAATTTTATGAAAAAAAAATTCTGTAGCTCGATATTGGAATATTGTCAATGTTGTTTTACAGGGGTATTGTTACAATTAATTCTTTGTGAACAATGAGGTTGTTCGCTACAATACGTGGAGCTTATTTTTTGGCAAAATAGACTACCGATTAACTTCCGAGGTATCAATTTGTGATTGTGCATAACAACAATCGGACTAAAACGGATGACGATATAACTCACAACAATATAGTGTAGGTTGTCAATATACTCCATCTTTTTATAACGTCAGTTTGTTGGTATAAGTAAATGTGAACACAATAGGTGAATATAATTTCCAAAAGGGAACTCTTCGAGTTTTATTGAAAAGCAGTCAAATCGAGTTTGTGAACCGCACGTATTATGTGTTTAGACTTTTACTACTGATGTTCTTTGACAACAACTTAAGGTTCATTTATGTTTAAAACCAGCGAGACTTTCATCACTCTTTCATCTGTTAATGCAACAGATATATGAATAGAGAAATATGAATAGACTAATAGCAACATATATTGAAAACTATTCCCCCGGGTGAGATCCGTGCAGTGCTGTGACATTAATGTTTGTTCACCAGGCTATATCCGCTTGAGAAAAGTTTTGTCTACGCGTCTACTACCTATGCTCTATTAAGAAACCTGCAACCTTGTTTCTTAACTTGTCACGTTATAGTGGTATTTTCACAAATAAATGTTACGTGGTATTATCTACTTGTACCTGACAATATATCGTCAACATGATAATTTCAGCCGGAGGACATTCACTGTTGATCCTACATAGGTCTCCCCAACACTATGTTATTGTATTCATATATATCTATATTTACCGTAGTACACATCTTGGAACCCTTGTAGTTTTGTCACATATCCGTCCGTCTGTGCACCCTCTTCTTACCTTCCAAACGGTTTATACTAGAAAAATGGGACTGTATAGATATCTGTATTTACTTCGTCGACAAAGTGATAATATAAAATAAAATCAAATAGTATCAAAAAATATCTTTATTGGCGAGGTGGAACAAAGTTGTTCGTGTAAGAGTACATTATTTTGTCTAGATGTATATAAAATAATTATATATTTGGAAATATTTAATTATATTTCTTAGTAGTCTAGATATCATAATCATAGTACACGCCCGAAGGTCTGAATAAAACGTATGTCATTCCGATTTTAAAAAGTGAATTTATTTGTGTTGATTTATTTGATTAACTCATGAAAAATATACATTACATTGTGAAGAAGCGGAATCCAGACTGGAACTCATCAGACATAGAAGAATACATAAAAGAAAAAGATTATTCAAAGAGATAATATTTTTTAGCATTTGTTTTAATCTCAGACTATAGCCCACACTTCTGAAATTATAACAATAGCAAATATAAATATATGTCTTGTTACATTATAACATTTTTATTTATTTCTATTCAAAATTTATCATGTATGAAAGGGAATCAAACTCGCTGCCCCTGTAATAACGTTATCCTAAGCTAACAAAATTTTACCAAATATTTTCGGCATCGATAAGCTACTTACCACTTCGTTACCGATCAAAATGTAAATTTATATAACATCGCTTTTTTTGACGTGTTGATAACAAATCTTGTTTGTACATTTAAGTCTGAACCAATTTAATATGAAATATTTTGACAGTTCTATGTTTACGTCATTAAGATGGCGAACGAGGATTTTTTCATTTAAATTTGAAGTTTTTACTCACCCTTTAGAGTAGTTTGGAAGAAGCAGCAGTTGTACAAGAGCTTTTTGTAGAAAACAGAAGTTATACAGCCTACTACAACAATACTTGTAGAGGTAGGCTGTATAACTTCTCTAATCTACTGCTGGTTATGAGAGATAAATAATCTCTACTCATAACCATGAGTAGAGATTATTTCTCTGCTTCTGAGTAAGTTACTATTTATGATAGCATTTGCTGAACCCGCTATACAAATAGTATCTCCAAATCGATACGACCATAAATAGTATGTCCCTGCAAAACATACAAGAATTTAGAGTTACGATGACTATAAGCGTACAGGGACATGGATTTGTGACTCTTGCAATAGATTATGCCAATTCAAATTGTCAATCGAGTGTACACTAAAATTAACAATCGAGTGAGCATTAAACTTCGCTGCAAAGAGAAGCAAAACTTAAAACATTTACCAATCTGTCCGACCTGGGCAGTATAGTAATTCTAAGTCGTTACACGGAGAGGCCTATTTTTTTATAGAATAGCGGGCAAACGTGCAGACGTATTGTCTGATTTTAAGCGACACCAGAGGCTTCACAGAGGGAAGGGGTTGAGGTATGGGTCTCTGGTATCTACCGGGCGGCAGAGGCGCGCCGGACCCCTCCCGTCTCAGGCGCAGAGTGGCATACCGTGTGGTTTTAGTCGGTTCGATTCCGACACACCGCCCCGCCGCAAACCCCGGTGGGGTGAAGGCCCGAGGGTTTTTTCAAAAGTAAATAAAATGGGGCTCCGGTATCCTCAGTCATTCGGTAAAATACAGCGCAGTCGATGCTTCACATCGGTTTTCTATGAGTCCATGGTTTCACTACGGTCGAGACGGTCCATGATGCCTAGCGAGTACTAAAGGCTGACAACAATTATTAGAATGATAAGCAGTGAAGGTGATATAAAACTGGTATAACAACAAATGAACTATTCAATAATAAATATTTCATGTATTAGGTAATATGACAATAGATTGGTGCGGCAATATTGTCCCTAGACAAACATTTCATCACTATAATAATATCGAATACGGTCCCGCGTCTCCGCTCGCTATAAACTGTTGCGACAAGTTATGGCTCGGCCCTAAGCTCTATTGCTATCGTTATTTAATGTTACACTTATTTATATTATACGAGTTTTCTATACATGAGAGTGTAAGTTCACGCTATGTTTCAGAAGAGCTGGATAGAGAGAGTATTCCTAAAAAAAAGCCTAATATGTCTTTGACTATAATTTTATTCTTCCTCTTGCGGCCATATCTGAGATCAGGCAGAGTCAATCAACAGCCCATAATTTCCCACTGCTGGGCTCGGGTCTCCTCTCAGGAGAGGGTTAAGGCCATACGTCACCACGCTGGCCAAGTGCGGGTTGGGGACTGAACTATGGCAATTAAATTGCTACTAAGCATACTTATATATGAAATCAACTGGGAAACCGGAAGCAAATATTAAATAGAGAATCACTGTAGAGGAATAAGTACCACATCCCTCTGACACGAAGGGAGGATCCTCCTATCAGGCGAGATGATCATGCCTGTCGGGCCACTAAACTTGAACTACAATATATTTACTAAATAAAACTGTTCCAAAAACTTTAATCAAATAATAAATGTATAAAATTTGAAAGGTCATAATTGTAATGTTAAAATTAAAATTAATACGGGAAAATATTACGAGTTCAGGTCACCGCAACATCGACGTAATGATTCAATTAAAACATGAAATATATAATTGTACACACTATGTTTACAAATAACATTCTAAGTTATAAGTTTCACTTCTATCGGCAGTCCTTTTTGTAAAATTAATGGGCATTATGTCTGTTATATATTCTAAATTTACAATGAAATTTCTAAGTATTAACTTACATACCACAACGATGAAGCTAAGAAGCCTTGAGACATGACTAAAGTAACATACACGAGTAGCTACCCCTAACGATTAACGTCATGTAAATAAATCATAAAAACTCATAAAAAAGGTGAAGTCGCGAAGTTAATAAATGTACATAATATATTTTATTTCTACTTCTATGTAAACAAATGTATCACAGACACCAAACAGCGAATAAAAGGTATTGCCTTTTATCCCACATTTGCATTGAAGAAAATAACTTTGCATCGTTATATAAATACAAAAAGATTTGTTATACTAAAATATCGCTATCTTAAACGAAGCTTCATGAAATCGAGTTTAAGAAACAGCCAAAGTCAGTCGAGCTCTCTGTGTAACGCCTAGGTTTTCTTATGGTTATATCCTCGTGAAACAAGGTCAGGTCTTGTAAGCGGCAAGCCTACATCTCTCAGATATGCTGCAGATCCAAAACATGCTCAGTGTTGAAAGAGTTTGTACTATGCATATTCAATATTATAAAATTGGACACATTAATCTAGATTTTGGCGCGTAATGATTTCATATATATTTACACTTCTGATAAACTGTCTCGTATGTCTCGTATCGTCTATTCTTTTGGGGCTAACTCTGATACATATCAAATTTAACCACGTTCGTTACCAATCGTGCAAGTAGGATCATTATTTAACTTATGCAAAAACCAGCCGCAATCGTTCTGTTTTACCGAAGATAGTACTCATAACGTACATATCAATCATCATGTTCATCACTCAGAGAAACGCCGAACATATCCCTCTCCATGCTCAGCGTGCTATGGAGAGGGCTATGCTCGGCGTTTCTCTAAGGGATCGCATTAGAAACGAGGTGATCCGACAAAGAACCAGGGTTATCGACGTAGCCAACAGGATTAGCAAGCTGAAGTGGCAGTGGGCTGGCCACATTTGCCAAAGAACCGATAACCGTTGGGGTAAACGAGTTCTTGAGTGGAGGCCGCGTCCCGGCAAGCGTAGTGTAGGACGACCACAGGCCAGGTGCAGCGATGATTTGCGCAAAACGACTGGCAGGAGCTGAAAATCGAACCAAATGTGAAATTGAAGAGGCCTATGTCCAGCAGTAAACAGCAATATGCTGATTATGATGATGATGTTCATCACCACTTTCCAGTCTCCAGGAAAATTGACAAACTAGCTAAAAAAATTTAAAATAAAGCTAGCTTTTACCCTCTCCGTGTGTTTGAGCTCCTTACTTTGATCGTAATCATTTTTCATAGAAGATGTCTTGTTAGACAATTTCACAATACAGTCGTCACTCAAATATGCTGTTTCAATTACTGCACGCTGATGTGTAAAATTATACTTTGTGAAGCTTTACGTAGCTCACGAATTCCTTAAACAGAATTTCAGACTGACCTAAATTAATTTATACGGCTGATTTAAATTAGTATTTTAGTTTCAACAGTTAACCCCTCCCCACAATTAAAGTAGGAGGAGGTGGTCTTTAAAGATGTTATATTACATTAATGTGTGGAAACTCCGCGTAGGCGCTCATAGCCCAGTTGCACTCGGTAATTAGAAACAATCACCGAGGCCAAGCAACGACGGAATGGTCAGTACCTGGATGGGTGACCGCTGGTGGCATGTTACCATGAGCGTCTCCGTGATTCGGAGGTCACGTATAGTAGTCGGTCCTGGTTGTTGTCATACGATAACAGTCGTGAAACTTAGTTGGAGGCCTTCGGGCGGCTTAAAAACATCCAACGGCAAAATTTACGTAGCCACAACGTATTCTTGCCAGTCCCCAACCCGCACTTGGCCAGCGTGGGGACGTATGACCTTAACCCTATCCTGAGAGGTGACCCGAGCCCAGCAGTGGGACATTATGGCTTGTTGATTGATTGATTGATTGTGTGGAAACATGGTTTTCCCACGGTTGAAATAAAGGAAGTGTATTATTTAAGCATATAGTGATAAATAATAAAAAACCTTTTTTTAAATAACAAAAGTTTTGTTAGAATGCCTAAAAACTTACTACTACTATCAAAATTTACCAACTAATGTACTATTTAAACTGTTTTATTATTTAATTAATGTTTTACTTTAATGTTTTACTTATATATTATATGTTTTGTTTTGTTATAATTTGGCAAACGATAGTTACTCCTCAACTTGTGTTCCGACAAAGGTCTCCTGTAAGATCCACATCTAACCCTTGCCATTCGAGTCCATGTTGGATCCGCAATTTTCCTGATATTGTCTTCCCATCTCTAAGCTTGTTTCCTCTGTTCCTTTTACAGTCTAGTGGCTACCATTCTGTTATTAGTCTTGTTTATTTTTTCTTCCTTTCTCTAGTCATATGTCCAGTCCATCTTCACTTTATTTTATTTTGTTTGCCAGTTGTTCCGTCAGCGCCCAGGTTTGACATCTATATCTCTCTCAAATTTAATAAAAATCGGTGCAGCGGTTTAGCTGTGGAAGCGTAATAGACAGGCGGAGAGATTTACTTTCGAATTTAAAATATAATTAAATATTCGTGTCCTGGGATCCACACTATAAGTGATATTTACTTTGAACCCAGATATCAGTATGTAGTTGATCAAAAAGAAAAATGTGTTATACTCGCAATACATTTTTATTACAAGAACAATTTTTCTTCCAACGTTTATAACTTGACTTTTCCAATAACGTGTTGCGTTTGTGTCCCAGTAACAAAAAGTATTTTCTATACAAATATATGTAATGAAAGCAGAAATACAAACGGGACGACTAAACAATGGGATTATAACAATACATGCGTGGATGATACATTAAGGGCTGTAAGGATATTACAGGAGACATTAGCAGATTAGTAATATTCACAATGCAGGCTAGTAGGAGACGTGGTTGTGCCTACAGAACCGCGGTGTGCTTTAAAGGATTAAAACTAGACTTATTGTCACCTTTAGTTTAAAAGCAATTATCACGACTTCACTAACTAGCAATATATATTAGATTATTCTGGGAAATTAGAATTTCATCATCAGCCTATCGCAGTCCACTGCTGGAAATAGGCCTCTCCAATTTCACGCCACTTAGTTCGATCTATGGCTTCTCGCATCCAGCTCCTGCGTCTTGCCGTCTTGCGCAAATCATCGCTCCACCTAGCTTGTGGACGTCCTACACTACGCGTCCTACACTTGCCGAGACGCAGTCTCCACTAAAGAACTCGTTTACCCCAACGGTTATCGGTTCTTCGACAAATGTGACCAGCCCACTGTCACTTCAGCTTGCTAATCCTGTGGGCTACGTCGATGACCCTGGTTCTTTGTCGTATCACCTCGTTTCTAATGCGATCCTTTAGAGAAACGCCGAGCATATACCTCTCCATTGCACGCTGAGCGACTTTGAACTTATGGACCAGTCGAACCGTAAGTGTCCACGTTTCGGCTCCGTATGTCATCATGGGTAGGACGCACGCATTGAAGACTTTCGTCTTTAGGCACTGTGGGATCTATGATGAGAAGACCCGACGAAGTTTCCCAAATGCTACCCAACCTAGCTGGATTCGTCTGTTCACCTCGTCCTCAAAGCTGTTTCTACCTAACTGCAGAGCCTGCCCGAGGTATACATATTTTTGAACAACTTCGAGAACGGCACCGTGTACCGCGACCGGTTCCGGTAGTACATGTTCATTGAACATGACCTTGGTCTTGTCGAAGTTCATCCGTAGGCCGATGCACACAGACGAGTCAGCCAGGTCGTTCAGCATCTGTTGTAGGTCCTGCAGCGTTTCTGCCACGATGACGATGTCATCAGCAAATCGCAATTGAGAGATGTATTCGCCATTGATGTTGATACCGCGCCTTTTCCAGTGCAGCGTCTTAAACAGGTCCTCCATTGCATTAGTGAATAATTTCGGGGATATAACGTCCCCTTGCCTCACTCCTCGATGCAATGGTATGGGTCTTGTATGCTGATCCTGTACTTGGACGGACATAGTAGCGGCTTTGTAGAGACATCTCAATACTTGGATGTACCGCCAATCTACTTGGCAACGCTGCAGGGACTCCAGAACAGACAGATCTCGATCGAGTCAAAGGCCTTTTCATAGTCCACAAATGCTAGACACAGGGGCTGATTATACTCTTCGGACAACTGTATTATCTGCCGCATATATGTAGTCTATGGTGCTATATGCGTTCTGAAACCTAGCCTACTCCTAGTCCCGCGCAAGACGGTTCGTGATGACTCTTGAAAATAGCTTATAGACGTGGCTCAGGAGAGAAATGGGCCGATAGTTCTTCAACATGGTTTTATTTCCCTTTTTGAAGAACAGGACGACCACACTCCTACTCCACGCCTCTGGAGTCCTCCCTGCGAACAAAGCAGCGTTGAAAAGCTTTTGGAGCACCTTTAATACGGGTTTACATCCAGCTTTTAACAGCTCTGTAGTAA
>PKRV01003621.1:0-57760 GCA_003709505.1 Hyphantria cunea | reverse complement strand
CCGCAAACCCCGGTGGGGTGAAGGCCCGAAGGTTTACACACGTAAAAAAAGGGTACTCAGGGTACTCACTAGACCAATAAGCCATCGTTTACGGAATCCAATCACATGTCAAGGAGAAAAAATATGCTACTAAAAGTCTGGCCATAAGATTGATAATAACTCGAAGTCTACCACACTCTGATACTTCTGCAGTACAGTTATGTGGTGGCCTCGTTACCAGATAAGGCAGTTCTCGTCTCAGAACTCTGGATGTATTATATCCTAGCTCGCGAAACAACGGTGAGTTTCTCTTGTTAACTCTGCATGGAGAGATGATGTTAATTTATTCGTAAAGAAATGATAACAGTACCTGAAGAAATGTAACTCAATTTTGAATTACATGGAAATTATAACGACGGAGCGCATTGTTTTCTATTTCCATGGGTTTCAAAATAAATGCAAAGTGCAAGTACATTTATATATTGTTTACTTTTCAGTATTCATGCTTATTTCAATTACAGAAACTTATTTGTGCTGTGGCATCTCGTTTTGCCCACTTTTACGGAAATATGTACGTGAGTGCCTATATCTGGTAAACTCTACATATAACCCGCGGCTATAATGAATAACAGTAAATTATAATAGCCGGCGCGCTATGTCGTCAATCATTGTAATGGAATATATTGGAGATATATGTACACTCACACTGAGATTTTACGTAGGTATGTTCATTTGATTACATCAATATAAATGACTTCTATTAGACGAAGAACTTGAATTCATACGCCATATTAAAATTTCGAAAGTACCGAACTCTGTCTGTCTGTTACATTTTCACTATTAAATTTCAATGAAATTTGGCATGAATAGATCTTGGATTGACAGGGTATTGTTTACCACAATAACCAACATACACGCGAGCGGAGAAACATCTAGTTTAAAAAAAATACTTTAAAAAGAGGGTCACGGACTCCAATGACTAATTTGTTTGCTGACGGAATGGCAATTTAATTCGCTTCTGTGAAAATTTTGAGCCACGACTATGTGATGTTTCTATTAAAAACCACCTTGAACCACTTCAGTCGCTCAGCAGCGCGAGGACTCGAACCGCTTAATGTAATGCCGCCGCCGCTCTAAACCAAGACCTATTCGACATCAATGAATTCGTACTTCACGATAAACCGTCATAAACTGTTCACACCTTCCTCCCTTCACGGTGTCATTATTTCTTTGTTGAAATTATACTTAGCACATAGGTCATTTAATATCTTTATTGTTCTAAGGCGCACAGCTTAAGCGATCAGAAACAATAACATTCAGGGTCTTATAACGGTACATTACTGCTATGATCATATCGAAACCGACAGCTATGTAATATTCTATTTCATTGCTAATATTGACAGTAGCAAGTGAACACGGAAATTCACAGTTACACACGTCAGATTTAATTGTAACAGAATGTATTGGCAGACTACCGACAAATGTTATCTGCACACAGGACGACACGATAACGGCGCGGCAGTACGGTACAAATATTTACCTTCAAGATAGATAAAGATTCTCTAAAATGAAAAACATTGTAAGTGATCATGCTTATCAGATTGCTGTCCAGCGATTGTCGAATCTAGAGTATGGACTCTAGGGATGGCCCTCAAATTTATTTAAAGCAAACATTATCTCTAATTTTTTTAAGAGTTTGAGCTGGTTTTATTTCGCCAACCCCCCTTGGGAATCCTTTTCCAAAGAGATAAGGTAAGGAAAACAGGTAGTAACTAGAATCTAAGGGTATATGAGACTAAAACTTTGGAACTTGAAGAGATCTAGGTGTCATACCCAAATATTATATTCATCCTATCGCTCATCGTCAACACGTCGTTTTCAATCCTCCTTTTGAATCTGTAAATGTTCACTATAGACATCGTTATCGTCCCGTCGCATATAAATNTCATCCTATCGCTCATCGTCAACACGTCGTTTTCAATCCTCCTTTTGAATCTGTAAATGTTCACTATAGACATCGTTATCGTCCCGTCGCATATAAATGGGGATATCAAATTGTTGACTCTGTACTATATTGATAATACAACGGACCAATTAGACGTATACTCAGTCTATTCTGTCCCGAGGGATCTACAAATAAACAGCTCCACGTTAGATCCAAAGATCAAAGTCATTAATGCAATCGATCAGATTTATATTCTCAATACTCCATGTT
This sequence comes from Hyphantria cunea, assembly GCA_003709505.1. Taxonomy (NCBI): domain Eukaryota; kingdom Metazoa; phylum Arthropoda; class Insecta; order Lepidoptera; family Erebidae; genus Hyphantria; species Hyphantria cunea. Next base: position 55,566 of record PKRV01003621.1, on the reverse strand, counting down.
TCTTTGAATAGTGGCGGATAAAGAATACGGAGTATCACCAACTCCATTAATGTCTTGGATATCGTAAGAGGTGATTAAGGAACAAAATATGGAAGACAATATCACTGTATAGAAAAGGAAAACGACCCTGTGGAGGAACGGGTTATATGTCCCTCCAACACAAAGCGAGCATCCTCCAGCCAGGCGAGGTGATCATACCTGGCGGGCCTAAATTACAATCTCGAAAAAAATATAATCACGGTTGTAATTCCAGAAAGATATCCCAATAAATCAATATCGATACTTAGACTCTATATAATACACATCACTACTGCGATAAACTATAATGTGTAACTTTGTTACAAGCCAACAAGCAAAAAATGCATTGGAAACCTTTTGTTAAAACGCGAGGCGAGGGGTAGCCAGCACGATTCAAGTATATATATATACATTGCGACTAGGTAGTACTGGATACCAAAACTACTGAGAGCAGGTCTGTGGTTCCGTTATTACAATTCATTTAAACATATCTTGTGTCTTTTTTCTGAGCCCCACAAACATAATGAAAGTATAAATAGACGCAAAGAACACTCAGATTCGAAATAACCATTTTATAACACAAACTGTTGTACCGCGTGATTATATTTACCCATAAGAACAAAAAATCCATGGCATGGTAACCAATTTAACCACTACGCCATGCGTGCAGTATTTTTTACTGAATCAATATTAGACAAATTTTAAAGGAGGTTCCTTCAGTGTACGCAATGAGCTTTTACCTCCAACGATAAAATATCTTAGAGAGAGATTTAAATATGGTTTACAACGAAAACTTACTCATTGTGAAAGAAGAAATAAAATAAAGATGTGGCTATGTCAATCTGTCCACATCTGAACGGGATGAAATTTCATTCGAGTGTATAAGGTGTAATATCTGTCTCTAAGCCTGACCACTCCTTTTTGTAACATTCTGCTTTTCATTAAGTATTCCTGGACAGACTAAAGGTTATCATAAGTACCATAACATATTTTATATTTGTGGAGAATTTCATAAAGTTTTCTTCACCGCGCTGTAGACCCCAATAACTAGTATCGGCGGTAAATCGAACTGTACACAACAAAGTTGCACGGCCCGCCTCCTACTGCTCCTCAGTCATACCTTCATCGTACCACCAACTATAACTAGACACGCTCTTCTAGGTGACACAACAAAATATATCAAGAAGAGACTTACGACTTTTTGATATTGATAGTAAAGTAAAATATCGTGCTTCTAGGGTATGCTCTTTTCTTGAAGGTTAATACAATCTATAAACCTTCAAGAAAAGAGCATACCCTTAAAAGGCTCCTCCTCAAACCTCTGCAACCTCTACTGTGCTCATTCAACATATTCCATTTACGTTTGCATTCCTTAAATCATCTATCCATCTGTTCCCATCTTTCGATGAAATACTACTTCATAGTAGGGCATTAAATTCTATTTAATGCCCTACTATGAAGTAGTATTTCATCAACTAGATGTGACGGGATCTACAGTGTCTAGAAGCACAATGAGTCGATATGTGTCGCGATGATCAATAGTGATGTACGACAGACGGTAGGACGAAATATAAGTGGTAAGTGCTTAGTGGTTGGTGGTGATCAATATTCGAGAAAATCAAGTATCGATACTCACAATTAAACAGAAAGATATTCGTGTTAAATATCTTTCAGGCTTTAGAATTTACAGTAAATATTTTTGCGAACTTTTCATTAAAAAAATTGTTCGGTATCTTTAACTCAAATTGTACAATAATGGTAATTTACTATCTAGATTTATGAAATATAATATCCTGCAAAATTCACAAATGGTTATTTTAAGTCTGGATGTTTTTTGTATACGTTGATTGATTAAGTGGTTATATAATATTTATAACGCTTACAGTATTTTACATACTCTCTTATCTTTATTACTGCTATATTATTTGAAGTAAATTAATATCAAAGAGACACATTTTACAGTTTGTTCACAACTTAAAACAAAATTCATCTCGTATATCTTCATATTCAATGTATTCGTATTCATATGTCCTCTGTTACAATAAAGCAAACGTCTAGGCATGTGTTTTAAAACTTTATCAAGACATCAGTTCTTTTAACTCAGAGATGCAACTAAGTGAGATGGAATGGAATGCGCACCCAGCTCCTTGCCGACGTGAACGGAATATAAAACAAACTCGTGAACTTTGCAAATAAGTTCCTCGTATTATTGAAAATAATACAATGAAAGTAATCTTCATGGATGGGGTCATATTTTTCTTTGATTTATCTGTACCTGATATAAAGTTTAACTATGAAAGATATTAAATAGAAAAATATTAGAGGTTGATTATTTTGTTTCTACGGGCGTTTAACATAAGTTACTCTATGGTTGACTGTCTACTCGTTTGCCAATATAACATGAAAAAATATATTTACCAATGCGCCTTTAGAGAGATATTTCAATTGCTATGCTAAGAGTTACTATATGTCGATAACAATTAACAATATCGACTAAAACCTAATTATTATTACATATCGATTATTTATGTACTAGAATTCATCCCATCCTTATTCGTAACCCGTTTAGTGACACAGGTAGTGCGTGGTGGAGCGCTACGGAAATCAAACAATCGGTAACGCGGCACATACCTCTCTCACTCCCATCCCTTTATTTTCTCTAAGAGGGAGTAGAACAGAAAATTGGGTCGGGAAATGTATCAAACAAATGATTGGTTGTCGTTCATTGAATGATAGTTAGATTAATTGTTTCGTACTTCTGATTAATAAACACAAATACTGTGGAGATATCTTTTAATCCACTAATTAATTAGATATTATGATTATGAGGCTTTTTGCACCTCAATTTAAATTCTAACTAGCTAACTAATAAACGACAACGTTAATAACTGTACGTCATTAATCTGATAAAATATTGTTAATCACAGAGAGAGACCTTTCAATCAGAGAGAGCTCAATCTGATAGAGGACTCTTTACTGTCCTCTAAAACTTGCAAGCCCTTAGTTAGATTCATATCCATAAATTAAGTAAGTACACGTACCAAAATTTTCGGACAACTGAAACACAACGTCGTCTAGTTTCAAACTAAGCAGAGCTAAGCTGTAGGTACTATGAAAGCTAGATTCATTGATAGAATACCTTCATACTAACTTTTTTTAAATAAACTTCTACATTCCATATTTTTTCACTTATTTATTGCTTCAATTTCTAATTACTGAGACTCCGCCGCCTGTCTATCACCCGGCTGTATCTTGGGAATCGAGATAGTGAGACGGTTGGAATTTTCACAGATGCTGTATTTCTGTTGTCGCTACAAGAACAGATACTAAAAACCAGAATAAGGTATATATTTAAGGAGGCTTCCATTAAACAAACGTGATTTCTTTGTTGTTTTTATAGATAACGACATGGAACCCTTCGTGCGTGAGTCCGACTCGTACTTGACAAGGTTTTTATAACAGTGAAGAACAAGATATTGCAGGATAGCTTTAATTCAATTTATAATTTATTTAAAACTGTTATAAAAATCGTCAAAACCTAATTTATAAGCTAACGGTAATAAATATGACCCAGACTATAGCTATTACAGTGTGTATTTGTATCTGTATCAAGCGACTTGCTCTTACCAACTGTATAATATACAAACATATAGAGTACGCAAGAAACAAAAACACAAACAAATATCGCCCTCTTCTAAAAGTAAGTGGAAGCAATGGGAATACCGGAGCACTCGAGGGCAGACAAATACTGAACTCGGACGATACACGCGCCCTTAAAGTCTAATAACAGTTGTCAATGAACAAAATACTGTTCAACAAAAACACTTTGACGAGCTCACAAGTCTTAGCGCTAAAGGCGGCGCCACATGCACACACGTGATGTATTATATATAATTAGTTAGTAATGTAGTAAATTGTATTAATTGTATGGCAATCCTTTTATTAAATTCCATTAATGAAATGTATAAAATTTTACGCTTTTAATTGTGTCATCTTCTAATCTAATCTTCTCTTTTCCCTGACTAATAGTTTCGTTGGACAAAAGATTTGCTGCAGGCTTTCGTGCCTGAAATAATTAGTTAAATATATAATATAATCCTAATATAACTCATCATCATGTCATTCTGACTCTTTCTTCAATGCTAATTACAATTAAGTGACAAAAAATTGTTTGAATGCAGAATATAATACTGCAGGTTTTGGACGGAAAAGCTGACTGGGCACACGAACTAGTATGTTTATTTATTTATTTATTTTATTTTAAAACTTCATGCACATATGTACAACGGCGGGCTTAATGCCCAAGGCATTCTCTACCAGCCAACCTTTGGATGGTGTAGAAATTTTGTGGGGTAGATGCATTGTGGTGGGAAAAAAAATATATATTCGTGAAGTTACAGTATATACATAAAAATATAAATAAATATATATACACGGTAATATATAAACTATGTATGTCTGTCCCATGATCAGAGCCGCCACTGTTAAAAGTAAAAATTTAATAAATTGTTACATTTTTGTTTGTTTTTATAGGTAATTTAATATAATTAATACAGATCAAGCTGTTTGAATTGAGTTGTTGTTTTGTTTTCAATAATTACTTTCAGATGATGAAATATTCGAGAATACGGATATCATAATATGAGATCACAATTTCTTTGTGCATAAATTTTAACTTCATGAGAATATGATTATTTTACATATAATTTTGTCACCAGAAACTTCCCAATGTGGTAGCAGCTTAATAATTGGGTACTTGTGAGCCTTGGGGCAGGGACTTAAAACTTTCCATCGAAGTGTGTTTGTTTAGGAACTAATCGAAGGCGGAGGTTCAAGGGAGATGACGGCCGACATGTCGAAAAATATACAGCGTTCTGGTACTACATAGTTTGACGCAAGTAAAGTACATTTAAAATCTCAACCTTAGTTATCTTGACATAAAATTAATAATTGGAATAGCAGGCATTGTAATAAATTAGTTACAAAAGCTGAAGTTGACTTTATCGTACTGTTGCATGGTCTGTAGTGACTCCCAGTCTGATACATTGTGTAAACACAAATATTGTGACGCTGTAATTGGAAAACGCAAACTTCGATTCGTCGCTCACTTACAGACTACGTATATATACATTTAAATATGAAGGTATTACTATTTATACTATCACAAAATATTTCATCCGTTCATTTCAATCGGCCGCCATAGTGTGGGTCACTGCATGATTACATTGTATGCATTCGCAATGAGTATGGTAACCACTACTCTTGGATTCGGCTTATGCTTTTGATCAGGCAGAGTAGAGTAATTTTGGCAGGGCGATACATAATGAAAAAAGAATTAGGCGTCGAAAGGCTACAGTGGTGCTAACCAACGATTGCTGGGGTGCAGCGCGCTGCTAATGCATTGAAGTTATTCACACGCCTCAGGCCTCGCCACCCGCAACGACGCTTTGTAAATGGAGGTCACTGTCAGAGTAGATTATTATTATTACACGTTGAGTAATGGTTAACATATTCATATGTCTATAAACACACAACATCATATATTAATAAGGGCAAATGCTTAAGTGGCCGATGTGCTGAAGTCGGGTGTTCAATTCCCGTGTCGGACAAATATTTATTTCAGAGTTCGGGTGTTTCCTAGGTATAATACGTTTGCTGGCTAATAATAAATAGTTGAAAACTAGATAGCATTGTGTGTTATGTTAAATAATAAAAATTACTTGCCACGCATGATTCCGACTATTGTTTTAGCTTGTTTTTGTAATATCCCGCCGCACTTCAAACAGAAGAAAATTTCTTCCAAATTAGTCGGTCATCGCTAATATTTCCTAACGAGTGGTTCTGAAGATATTTAAATAGAAAACTTAATGCTCTAAATTACTCTTAATATCATCGCTCAATCAAAATAATGACTTTAAAATACTCTATGTATTAATACGTAAAAGGAACGAAGTATAAACTTTAGCACAGAATAAGTTTATACGAGCAGAGATGTAGGAAACTAAAAATAAAAGAATTATCGTCGAATTTCGGCCGCGGTGACCCCTAGTGTTCGATTAGACAACCACCCTCTCGCAATGTGACAGCTGCCCTACTACTTTAAGAAGTATCTGCCCGACTATTCCACCGATTACCGTGATCCTTTCAAATCAGTTATAGCCAACTTCTGTCATTCCTAAATAAACTTTATGACGTATTCCACAAAGTTTATTTTTGGTCAGTGACCTGACGAAAATTTTTCACTGAAATAATAGATTTGACTATATTGTATACACATGAACCTTGGAATGTACCTGCCGAGCTCAGTAACTAATACACATAAAAACTTGATAGAAAACATTATTATCATTCTAATTTTATGAGATTGGCGAAACGTATAAGAATGCAAAGAAATTTTGTCATTTAGCTCTTGGTTGTTTAAAATCTAATCATCTTACACAGAAAACCGATGTTGCGCTTGCGCTGTGTTTCACCATGTGAGTGACAATACCGAAGAACCATATCCCAATCCCTTTCCCCATCTCCCAAAGTCCATGGGCGGCGCTGGGAGGGATATCAACTGGCTATGACCAGAAACAATCACAATTATTAATAGATTTATTAGTTTTTATAGCAATTTTTGAGACAACCATGTTACATGCATGTAGTACAGGAATGTAGAAGTACTTTGTACCTGAGTTATAGTGCTAGCACTATTTAGTTTTGGCGGTGTATGTATGTTTGTACGGTCTAGGGTAAGACCTAAACTTCTGATGTAATTTAAATGAACTGGCTGTCAATATATCCGTTATAACAACCCGAGTGACATAAGCTTTTTATCTTATTCGAGTGTGTTTAAGTATATTTCTATGTCATGCAATGTAGCTTAAACGACCTAAAGTATGTTGGTTAAAAATCAATGTGGTTGCTAACCGGATTGAGTGTCCCAAAGATTCAATGAGATCTTTTCCCACAAAGCAAGTGGACACATAAGACTGAAACATTAAGAGACCCTTGTCTTAAATTGCTAAAGGGGAAATTTTGCTTAGCAACAATTTTGTGGTACTTTTGTTCTTTTTTCAGAGATATTAGTAACGTGAGGCATGTGTCAACAATGTCCTTAAATGATCCAGCTGAACTATTCCTCGTACAGCACTCGTGGAGGCTGGATCAGTGAATTTGAACTTAAAATCACTTGATCAGAAACTTCAACTGAGTTTTTTCTTTTTTTTTCCTCACTTTTCATTCATTTATGTATTTATGTGTGATATAGCAGTGTATTTTTAAATTTTTAATTTCCTGTGTTTTGTCGGTGTGTGGTCATTGTTCGATCTACTCTGCAACCTTTTTATTTTTTACGTCTAGATTAATATCTCAAAGATATACCTTGGTGGTTTTTAGTTGCTGTTAGTATGTAAGACGTATTTTTTGTGTAAATGGTAAAAAATAATAATAAAATAATGTATAGACACACTTAAAGCCAGACCCTTGGGATGAAACTGAGAGATGCACTTAAATGTGTGTTTTAAAACTCAAAACATATAAAATAAAACTATAATATGACCATAAATAATGAAAATGGTCGCTAGTACTGGTATATAAACAATTGTGGTTTGATCATTACAAACTTAAACATCTGTAAATAATTCTGACTTGGAAATTCTTCAGTGTCAATTTCCCATATAATTTAATAGATTTTATATATTTATATGTAAATATGTTTATATATACACATATGTGTGTATTTCAATACTTAATGATAAAGTATTGATCTTAATGATAAGTAATTGAGGTTTTTTTTTTTATATTTAAGCTGCCAAAATGACTCTGCCTTGCCTGATGGAAAGCATGAGCAGAATCCAAGAGTGGTGGTCACCATCCTCAATGCGAAAAAGAACTATACAGCATGGTGACCCACACTATGGCGGCCTGGGGGGAAAGGGGATGGTGAGGGGGATAGGGGGAGTTGGATTGGGGTATGGGCCTCCGGTATCCTCACTCACTCGATGAAACACAGCGTAAGCGCTGTTTCACACCGGTTTTCTGTGAGGCCATGGTATCACTCCGGTCGAGCCGGCCCATTCATGCCGAAGCGTGGCTCTCCCACGGTATATTACGATTACATTCTTGAGAAAATATTTTTCTTCTACTTGGGTTGTTCTTCGTTATGTTCGGTAATGGAGCCATGACACTGTTTTCAGTACAAACAGGCCGACTCAACCAGGCGGTAACACCCTTTTACAGAAAATCATCATCATCATCATCATCAGCCTATCGCAGTCCACTGCTGGACACAGGCTTCTCGAATTTAACGCCACAGAACACCAATCTAAAATGACAGCATTGTTGCATTGTCTGCATTTGTATTCTGTAAATCATGAGAATTGAAGACCAGTGGTCATATGTAAAAATAAATTAGCCGAGTTACAAAGTTTTACTGCCGCAACCATCGACTCCCACCACTACGTGCCTAGCTACTAATTTGGCAAATACATCTTGCCTGTATCCCTGTCATTTAGTATAAATAGCCCAGGTATTTGGCCCGAAACCGACTATTTATCTACGGCTTAACTTGTTAGCTAATTTAGGGATTTCTAAGGTATCAAAGTCCACAAACAGCAGTGACGTGGCTTATTTAAATGGTTCATTTGAGGTGCTCTTGGCGTCGGCGTAGACTGAGACTGTATAGATTTGTTGATCCCTTTTGTTGTTTCACGTAAGTTTAACATATTTAATGAGAGGGCATAGTTTTCAAACTATTTTATTAGCTTTGTTTCTGCTAAACTATGTAAACACATATTAAAAGTCGTTTCAAGACACTTACCAGTTATTCCTACCCATATTTCTGCGAGGAGGATCTTATACACACATGTAAACACTTGCGACTCCTTACTTGTCTAAGATCTGTGAGGTGTGGGCCTCACTCTTCGGTAGAAACTTCTAAAGTGGTTGCTAGAAAACACTTCCAGTACGTGTTGATATAACTTGTTTTTACAACCTAATATTTTTATTATATCCTTGGTATTGGCAATCTAATAACGAAACTATGAAGACTGTTTGAGCCACAACAGATCAACAGATTCCTCCATACACAAAATTCATTAAAAGAAACAATTAAGTCATCATAGTAAAATAATAATATACAGCTGCTTCATTTTTAGTGGATGCCTTTGTTCAACAGCTGAAGAGGACGGTGATACGTTAAAAAAACTGTTCTCCTAACTGATTACGGCCAAGGCGCCCAATCTCAACGGAGATCAGCCAACTACGCAGGAGATATTATTGTTCGCAAGAATGTGCGCAAGCAAAGGTGCACTCGCTGTTCCCTCACTCTCATGATCCAATGGGACTGTAAACCAACACGACCGGTTAACCGGTTCAACCGGTTAATGTGTTGAAGTGAAATACTATCTATGAAATATGTCTCACATACCGAATCATTAATATTTTATATTTTCAACTACCTAAGACTCACAATTATGATATCTATCAGTACCCACTCACCTTTTAGCCTCATAAAAAATAAACCTTGACAACGGCAAAGAAAAATAACGAATCTAATTTATTTAAAACCCCTGAGTAACCCCGAACATGTAATGATGTACAACAGCCCTTTCGTAATGTTATTGTGAAATAATAAACAAATACGAATGAGGTCACAACACAAAAGGCGATGTTTTCATAAAATTAAATATTTTATCTGTGCCTGAATCTTTTTAAGAAAAAAATTTAAACATATTTTTTGGTAGGCAAAATATTCATTTATTAAAAGTTGGTCCTAAATTATTCTGAAATATTTTAGGGTTCCACGTCGAAACTCGATCAAACCACACCGATTTCAATCAGGTATAACAAGATTTCTTTTCAAGTCTTGGAAGTTTCGCTTTGCACAAAGTATTTAACAGCAATGCTTTGACTGATACAAAACCATGTAGAATTCAATAAATCCGCAGCCACTTGTAGCACGGCGTAGAGGTCACGTAGACAGGCTACGCAGAACTTTAAGGTCCGAGAACATAGATAATTGTATATAAATACGTGCGCCCTTTTTCTACCACCCTAATTATTGTCACTTACTATAATATCCGTATTAAGGACAAAGGCTGCCTGTAAGAGATCACCATGAGCGATAACACCGCCTATTGTCACTTGGTTTATTGCAACTCATTTATATATCTGTTATATGTGTGGTAGAGCCACGCTTCGGCATGAATGGGCCGGCTCGACCGGAGTGATACCACGGCCTCACAGAAAACCGGCGTGAAACAGCGCTTACGCTGTGTTTCATCAAGTGAGTGAGGATACCAGAGGCCCATACCCCAATCCAACCCCCCTTATCCCCCTCACCATCCCCTTTCCCCCCAGGCCGCCATAGTGTGGGTCACCATACTGCATTGTTCTTTTTCGCATTGAGGATGGTGGCCACCACTCTTGGATTCTGCTTATGCTTTCCATCAGGCAAGGCAGAGTCATTTTGGCAGCTTAAATATATAAAAAAAAAGAAACAATAATGATAAGTACAGATATATAATAAATATTACATAGGTACATATATGATATCTAATAAATTACCCTTCAAAATAAAATTTATAGGAACTGGGTATATATTCATGTTGGCAAATATTTGTTCTAAGCGCAGATCAAACATATATCGATATTAAAGTCAAATCAAATGTCATAACCTTTGTTGAGAAATTTATTAATTCCAATCTATTACTTGAAGAATGTAGGAGATATAAACATTATTTCAGTACGATCTCTGGTAGCTCCAGATGGCGGCGTTTCCTTCAATGTATGTTGTCGAACGTTCCTGTCCAATCTGTTCTCCAAAACTATTAACTATCAGTATACTGTAGACGTACGGTGCATTTACTGAAGATCCAAAAAAGATACTGAGGCACAACACAGGTGTTAACACAACAAATGATTTGTTAGTTTAGAGACGGTGGTGATTCTTGGTCCTTGTCCTTGTCGGTGATTTCTGGTCCTATTATTGAAGTTTCTATTTAAAACTCGATGAACCCCGCGATTTTGACTGCGTTATAACTACACCCGCAGGTAACGCCGCGGGTCGGATCATTTTTTATTCATTTAAACCATTCTCGGAATCCTTAGGTATATACACAAAAAAAATAATTAGAATCGGTTCTGCAGTTTAGGAGCAGTTTAGTTACATACACACGCACAGAAGGTTTATGTATATAGAAATGTATAATAACGACTTCTAATTATAGATGTTATATAGGACCACCATGTTGTAAGAACCAACGCAAATAGACTAACTATTCATGATATAATAGTAATAATACAAAAGGTTTATGAACATGGAGCTAATATTGGCGGCGATAATCAGCCGGTCAATGTTTGCGCAAACGATATATCTGAACAAAGCCTGTTTGATCAAATATAATTGTTTGATTTATACTCATACATTATACATCAACATTAAATGTTCAACTATGAATAAATAACACGAGTCTATAAAGCAATTTATATCTTACTACCAGTTAGGATACAGTTCAATATCGCTATTCCGATATCGGCGCTTTAGTGCAAAATCCTATTACTAAGTTATTTTGATGGGTGTGGAAATGGGTAATTCTTCACGGATCTGAAGAGATATGGTCCAATAGATCTTCGCTGGACTCGAAGTTACTTGGTGGAGAAGTACTGAGCTATATTAACAGTTGACATTTCATTCTAAAGAGAGGCCTGTATCTAGCACTGGTCTATTAGAGACGTAAGATGGCTTCACTTTCATGAAAGAAGAATAAGGTTGGCGAGAGGTAATACACGATTTCCTGACAGAAGAATATCTTTGTTTTTAACGTGCTTAAAATTACTTTCATAAAGGAAAGCAGTGAAAAGTAGAAGGGGATACTGCTTGGTACTATTAAATATAACACCAAGCTTTATCTTCGATTCGTGACATATAAGATGCGAGGTATATAATACAAAAATACCTAAACAGGCTTGATATTAACCATTAGAAAATTACAGAAGTGTCACTAAGTTACTTGCCTTCTATAAAATGCTTTTAGTAAATAAAGTATGTATCGTTAAGTTACAAACGTCTAATATTCGTTGTGTTTTTATGAACTGTTTTTTTTTATATTTGTTGATAATAGCTTAGATTGAACAGATTTATAATATTCAAAAGGTTTTTTCTTAAGTATCCGACAAGAATAATGGAACACATTACAAGTGAAGTTTATCCTAGTTTATATAGGACTCTAAATAAAATGTTACCGTATAGAAAAACACAAAAGAATGGAGCACTATCTCTGCGATACAAGCTCGCCGTCCGGCGCCACGTCATTCAGATAACGACTGTCATTTACTAACATAATACCCCACTAACTAATTAGACAAAGCATCGCCTCTATTACCTTTTCTTTCACACTCGGCAAACTCTCTTTAGTGCAACTGAGAGGAGAATATTTCTGTATCATTTGTGAGTGGTGTAATGGATTAAGTGTTTTCTATGGTCCTAAAGGTTCAATAGGAATCTTTTCACATTAAACAAGAACAACTAGACACAAAAGATTAAAATATTAAGAGACCCTTGTGTTGGAAGGGTGAGGGGAATTCAAGCTTAGCTCCTTTTTGATGTGGGATCACATGATACTCATTTTCTTTTTTCTGTTTTTCTAATGCTTGTAGTTGTAGTATTGCACGTTCTAACTTATAACTGCTTAAAGGTATTGTTTAAGGACTTGTATTAATTCGGGAATATCCAAAACCGGGATGGTTAACACTCTATTTCGGCAATAGGGTAAAGCAGTTGTACAGACTAAAAATGCTTTCGTTCAAGAAGGTAAAAAGTAACTTCTTTACCGTTAAATACGCACAAAATTTCATGAAATAATTAGCCATAAATAATGTGAGTCTTGTGGCCCCAGTGACAGGGGTCATCATCACACTTAATAAATGCAAGAATGCGCATAATGAGCGGGGGCATGAGAAAGGTAATAAAACGCAGTACGTTTGCTTTTGATGTGGTGATAAAAATCACCCCCAGACACCTTGTCGCCACCGTTATGGGGTGTTGAGATGTGCATCACATTATAAAGTGCCTGCAAGTAGGGTGCAAAACTGTCAACTGGTCTATAAACAATCTGAAACTGTCAAGTGCTGTGGGTTCGACGGATATAATGATGAAACAGTGGTGTGATAATATAAACCTGTTCCCTTATAGTATTGGGGATAAACAAGTAGTGGGGTCACCTGTTTGTAATTCACTTTTGCCACTCATGACTCTTGCAACTGCAAATCACAAGCTTTGTCACCTTTTGGTCTACTCCCCCCAGAATCGCAACCTCAGTTGGTGGCCTTAATATTGCAATTATAACATATTTATATATCTTTACATATTATGAAATAAAGTGGTTTCTGCTGTCTGTTCGCTTATATCTTTTAAACTATTTAACGAATTTCAATGCAGTTTTCTCAATACGTAGAGTGATTCAAGAGGAAATTTATATGTTTAACACATACATTTTATGGTAGAGGAAACCAGAGAATTTCAAAAGCTTCTGTGCGAAGATGGGCCATGTCACTAATTTCATGTAAAATGAAACTCACATACAAAGCGCTATAAATACTTTTAAGTCAAAAGTTAGTCAACTTTGGAACAACGTTTAAGAACATCATTCGACATAACTAAAGTCAGTCATATTTGGGCATATAATATACATGAATAATAAAACATTACTGTGTGTAGTGTAATATTTTTACTGTATGTATTTTATATTAAAGTCCACTTCTGGTCAGCTTTTCAAGCTGGATTGTTTGTATTTTCGCATAATACTTTTTCAGACGGCGTTACCCCGCGGCAATAAGAATAAACGGGTTCATGTCTTAAGGTACTTTTTATAACGGATAATGTAGGTAGCGATGCTTGGACGAGGTACTTTCCTTTGTGTGTTTTGTTATATAAAGTATATAATATAAATAAATACTAATGAAAATAGCAAGTTCTCTCTTAATAAAGGAACTACGTGTGTATTATTAATAGTAACTTACCCGTTCCGCATTTTTGTGACAGACTGAGGTAAAGGTTTAAAAAGATTGTTGGTACAACCAGCTACGATTTTCAGGCGCCTGTCTCGATAATCTTTCAAGCTTACAGGTTCGATTCCTACGTACACTATCACGAAGCGAGCCGGAAACCAAGTTAAATATTTGTTAAATAACTGAGCCCTGGTGTTACTCGCGGTCATTCTTGTACCTTGACAATAACAATAACCGCAGGTAACATCTCGGGGCGAATCTAGTTTGAAAAGTAACCTAAAGTTACTCGTCACAATATCAAACCGGTTCAGTCTTTCTAGAGACAGACAAGCAGAAAAATAATGTTTATATGAGGTTATAGTTTATCTATTTTAGTATTAAAAAACTTTTTGTGCGCAGATGCAGCTGCGTCCGCCTGTTGTTAAGTGAGTATAGAACAACATCCTTCTCTCAATTTTATCTGATCTAGAATGTACCTTTTTTGTAGGTGGGTTAGAAAATCCCTACGGAACTTCGGCTTCTCGGAGATGAGGAGTCAGGAATAATGATGCTTGTATTCAAAATAGTCCCGACGGCCGTTCTCAGACGTTGACGAACCATGTTATTTTAGGTCCCCTTCAGGATCGGCGTCGTGCCGCATTTTTGTGACCAGGCCCCCACCTACCGCTGACCGCAATAATTAATCTGCTGTCCTGTCGACATCACGTACTGCTACGTACTGCACGTATGCCAACAACATCTACGCTCGGGATCTCTTTCAGGAACATTACAGCTTCATAGAAAGAGGCCATCTAGAATTTACCTAAATGTGGACGTACAGTTTAAGGGAGCAAATGGCAGCATAAATCTCGTCTTCAACTACACATCTAAAAAGTTTGTTGTTTCTTTGAATTTTATTGGGATGGATCCATATGTAAGCTCATTACCCTGCAGTTGTTGAGTACAGTCCTGAATCACGCACACTGCTAGTAAAACATTAATAATTTATCATACACGTTACTAAAACTCTCTATTTAAAACTTCTAGGTCTAAAGTTGCCATCCACCTTTAAAATAAATTTGTAAAGTAATGTAAATAAAATACATTATTTTGTCAATCGGTGTGCGCACGTATCAGCAGAGGTATTGTTTAGATAGCGCTGCGACCGCGGCCAGGCTGACGCATGAATCTCAGCAAACACGCACTTTCTAAAGGACCCTAACAAATACACCGTTAAGGATGGTTTACACCGAGGTACACATGAATAATATATATTATACTACCTACACATTTTTAACAATTTTCCTCTAAAATAATATTCTTCGAAATCTACTATTTAACCAATGATATGACCGTCAAGAAAAGTAAAAAACCTAATGTTCACGTTATAAAACTATCTGCAAATTTTTAAATAAAGTAACATCTATGTCGTTGTACTTTGCGAGTATCAGATTTTAAACTTGAAAAAACATGAACTCGACCAACTCTCTAATATTATCCTTGTTTTTTATTTAACGAGAGGAAAATTAGTTAGGTGCTTGGGCCCATGCGTTGAGACAGCGTATGTAACGCCATCACGTTAAACCAGTGAAAATACTTGATACTTACGCAAAGTCTATTGGAAAAATACCAACGAAGAAGGGGATCAAGTCATCTAAATTTAAGTTTAAGAAATTTACGTTTTTATTTTTATAACTAATATCAAAAAATATTATACATATTTTACTACATATTATTTACCACGGGAGAGATATGCTCCTCGTGACGCCTCTGGCGTTGCGGTTGTTCTTGCTAATACAGCAGTTGTAACATAGCCATTTTATATTTCAATGTAGCGCAATAAAATAATATTTATGTATGATTCATTAGTGGCCCAGCCATAGTGTACACAGGCCCAAAGTAGGTCGATGATGTGTACAAACCAGAAGTACACAATACTTGTGGCACTTAGGCGCGACCTACACTTTATTCAGAATTACAATTAGTGGCAGGCCCACTCGAGCCCCCGCTTGGCATAAATACAGCGAGCGGTGTTCACTGGCGAGTCGCCAGGTTCACTTATCTCCTGTACAATAACTGTTAGTGCAGCCCTCAATCAGTCGTGCTTGAATAACAGTGAAATTCATCGCTAGTATTATGTAAACGTATATCTGTCTATACAACTAATATATCATTCAATAATAAATGAATTTCTACATGTTTTACATATACATGTCATAAATTGTAGAGGTCTTGAATACAACCTGGTACCACAAATATACATTCAATAAACACATCTAACGCGTAACATTTATCTTCCAGCATCGTAATTTGTATGAATGGGACATAATACTGGCCGCAGGTTGACGTCAACTACTGAAGGAAACCTCTCTCAAGGAATTCCAAGATGACCGGCTGTAAATACACTATTCCACGACTGATCTGGGATATTTGCAAGGGTGTCTGACCACCGTGTTAGCTAACGTTAAAACTAGACATAGGACTTAAATACGATTTCTTTGTAAGAAGAAATGAACGGAAAATCATTTAATACCTACTTCTTAATAAAGCTCAGATTAAAATTGAAATGACAAATGTGTGTACACATACGCACATATATTTTTTCATGGAATAGGGGGCGACCGAGCAATGGATCGCCTGATGGTAAGCGACTAGTGCCGCCCATGGACACCCGCAACATGAATGATGATTACGCGCTAATGAATCTACAGCTTACCTGCCCCTCCTAACCCTCTTGTCTGCCCCCTTCAAGCAGTTACCGAGAACAGACATATCGTACAGTTTTCAGGAACAAAGTACATGACATTTTCTTTAATAAGCACATACACAAATAATCTATATTTCAAATATAGATTTAGCTTAGGTTGGCTAGAAAGCCTATGCAGTTAGAAATAGACTGTGGCACTCTGATTACATACAAAGTTGACAACTATGTTACACGACTGTTTGTTGTAGTTTTACAATTATTGTAAAAATAAAAAGAGGGTAATTGTAGATTTAAAATGGGCAAAATAAAGGGGATTTTTTAAAAGAACGTAGATTTTATGCTAAAGTAGAGCGATTTTGTATCTTACATTAAATATCAGAGTTGTAAGTATAATTAGTGGCTTTATTTATTTATTTGTTTAAAGTTAATGCACATATTGTACGTAGGCGGACTTGACTTGGCATCGCCTGGCAACACAAGTGCAACACAACTCAACACAAGTGATGCGTCACAAGTGCGTTTCCGGCCTTTGGGGGATAGGGTAGGTAATGGAGGGAGGGACTGGTGTATGGGCCTCCGGTATTCTCACTCACTCGGTGTAACACAGCGCAGGCTCTGTTTCACACCGGTTTTGTCGGGTGGTGTTACTGGGAGAGTCATGCCGAAGCGTGACCTTCCCACGTTATAAATAAATTTTAATAAATTTAAATTTGTATGAAGTATGTTCATTATTTACTAAAAAAGAAGAACCTAGAATTATACATCAAGGTCAGCTTTGATACGATGTATGTGCTGCGAATAGTTTAATAGGAACAATATCTTCTAATATATATTTAACAATTCTCGTGTCGCAGTGTTTGTTACCAAACTCCTACAAAACGGCTATGAAATTTTTTGGTGTATATCAGGTAGATCTGTGAATCGGCCACCTAATTTTCATACCTCGAAATGCTAAGGGTGACCCACCCCTTCAATAAAAAAGTATTTCCTAGAAAGAATGTATACGGCAAAACAACATATATAAATATGTGGCGACTTCCACATACAGCGCAACAGAAATATACTACAGCGCCATCTATACTAGATACACTGAACTCCGAAGTAATGTACTGTACTGTAATGAGTTAATGTAATATAACATCATCATCATCATCATCAACAACCCATAATGTCCCATTGGTGGGCCCGAGTTTCCTTTTAGGAGAGTGTGTAATGTACAATAGAAATTCCCGCGCCGATTAACATATACACAACATCCCAACATCAACCGTTGGGCAGGGGCCCGCCAGGCATGACCTCCTCGCCTGGTCGGAGGATCCTCCCTTGTTTTGGAGGTACTGTATATATATGTGACCCGTTCCTCTACATATATATACAGTACCTACACATATTATAAAGTATCATATATGTATAATGTAAAATATTTTCCAGATGCTTATTTAATGAATGTGGATACATCATTATCCTACTTTTTGTTGGAGAAATTATATGTGTTCAGCTCGTGCAGCTCGTGTGCTCTATTCTTAACACGGGAGTGAGCCATTCGTTCCAATAAATATGATGTTAAGATTACGATAGCTACCTTTTTTACAAGACAAACGACGGTGGCCCGTTACAAAGGATATCGAATGTACTGGAAAATACGCCTTTATTTCCCCAAACATTGTTCTCTTCTGAGCTTCGGAATATTTGATTTAGTGGGTGGTATTCACCACGTCTCATAGGTAAATAGCTGTGGGATCAGACTTTGTTCATATTGTAATCAGCATGCGTAATATTAATATATCTACATACATAAAAATACCTACCTAACCTATTTCCGTTGGTCACGTCATCACGCGTGAACGGCTGGACCAATTTCGCTAATTCTTTTAATATTAGATAGCCCAGCTATCGAGGAATGCAATAGGCTATATATTATACACGCTAAAACAAATAGGAGCCAAGCATCGATGAAAAAAATAACAAATCGGGGAAAATTCATTCCTTTTCGGAGACGCTGACAAAGTTGCACGGGTTAGTATTATATTTTCCGTCATGAATCCATGCGAAACCGGGGCGGGTTGCTAGTTTATTAATATAATTGTGAGTTCTGAGTTGCGGTAGGCTATAGGCCCGCGTGTTGACTTCTGCAACTATACTCTTTGGAACCCCTCAATCTAAAATCAGAGGAAAGGATTTGAGGTACCATGACCTCACTCACTGCGTTAAATGCGACGGAAAACTGCCTAATTTCCATTGATGTAACAGTTTCTGTTTGATATTCATGATGTGATAATAGATAGGAAAAAAATAATCCTCAATCTCAAATTAAGTTTAACATTTGAATATTCGTGTAGATATTCGCGTGTCCTGTTCTCACTCTGTCTTGGTGTGAGCGCCTGGAATCGAACCTGCTAATCGTGAAGACTGTGCAAGTAATCTACTATACAACTAGGCACTCAATCTCGAGCACACTACATATTCGTTGACCCTTTTGTTTTTTTTTACGTGGGGAAACCCCCTCGGACCTTCACCCCACCGGGGTTCACGGCGGGGCGATGTTTCGGAATCGGACCAACTAAAACCACACGGTGTACCACTCTGCGCCTGAGACGGGAGGGAACCGGGAACCACTTTCTTACGCCATCCGGACCCCTGTCAGCGCCAGCCCGCACTGAAGCGGGCACCGTCTACTGGTAAACTCTCTCAATTTAGGCGACGTACGGCACACGCGTAACGTCGCCCCCTCCCAGCTGGCCTGTGAAGCGGATGGAGGGGAGAATCCGTCCCCACCATTCGCGGCCACACTCAGGGCGGCATGAATGGCATGACTCAATTCCCTCCGCGCGACCGAGTGCAGGTACCTCCCGAAGCAACCGTGCCCTGAAAGCACCTGCGTCAGTCGGAAGGAAAGAGTCACGTGCTGCCGCCCTACCCACTCGAGGATGACCGGCTGGAGAGCCTCTACGGTGGCGAAGCCAGCACGTGGAGCCTAAAACCGCGAAGACCAACGAGCCATCGTGGCTCGACGGGCGGCTTCACGCCACTCGCGTACCTCTGCGCGCGGAGGGCGCATGCCACTCTCCGCCCGTAATTCAGCCACCCGTCGATAAACTTTGGCGAGCACTTCCGCCTCCAAATCCCACGGGAGTGTTCCGGCCAAGGCGCACGCCGCCTCGGTTGACACCGTGCGGTATCCGCGTATGGCTCTGTCCGCCAATACCCTCTGACGGCGCCAGAGGCGCGCCTTATTCTGGGCGGTCAGAGCCGACACCCACAGCGGTGCGCCGTACAGCGCCATCGACCGGACAACCCACGTGAAGAGGCAAATTCGTTGACCCAAGCCAAGGGAGTAAGTAAAATAACCTAACAGTGTCATTTTATTAAAGCCTCTCTCACGGCACTCATTCTGTTTTTGATTTTAGTTGAAATGTTTATTTACATATTACATTTAAAATTACATATTACATCAAATTATGTATTTTTAAATGATCACAAATTTTAACAAAAAAATGCCGATTTCAAGAACTTGTGGAGGAACGGGTAACATATTCCCCCAACACGAAGGGAGGATCCTCCAACCAGGCGAGGTGATCATGCCTGGCGGGCCATTGCCCAACGGTTGATGTTGGGAAGTTGTATATATGTTAATCGGCGCGAGAACTTCTATTGCGCGATTTAGGATTGGTACTTTCTTAGTTTTCTTCGTTGCTCCGTAGTTCGATGTTTCTTCGGTAGATGGCGCTGTCATATATTTTATGTTGTTGCGCTGTATGTGGAAGTCGCCACAAACTGAACCAAATTGAAATGGGACTTAACGGGAAGAAGAAGAATAATATTGACCGATTCTTACATGGCAAATTCCGTTGTTAATGTTTGGTCTATATGATAAATGTAATATCAATACTTTATAGTTCCTACACTTGTAAGTATGTATGAGAGGCCTAGTTATTAAGTTTTAAATCGAAAGACAAACTCTAACATGAAAGTCCTCACTGAGCAATAACAACCGTTGCGCAACAACAACAAATTATGTGAAATGAAGCGTGTAAATTCTCGCACAACTCGTGTAATTAATGTCGTTGTGATGATTACGCGCTAATGAATCTAATGAGCTTACCTGCCCCTCCTAACCCTCTTGTCTGCCCCCTTCAAGCAGTTACCGAGAACAGCCATATCGTACAGTTTTCAGGAACAAAGTACATGACATTTTCTTTAATAAGTACACAAATAATCATTATTTCAAATATAGATTTAACTTAGGTTGGCTAGAAAGCCTATGCAGTTAGAAATAGCCTGTGGCACTCTGATTACATACAAAGTTGGCAACTATGTTACACGACTGTTTGTTGTAGATTTACAATTATTATAAAAATAAAAAGAGGGTAGTTGTAGATTTAAAATGGGCAAAATAAAGGAGATTTTATAAAAGAACGTAGATTTTATGCTAAAGTAGAGCGATTTTGTATCTTACATTAAATATCAGAGTAGTAAGTATAATTAGTGGCTTTATTTATTTATTTGTTTAAACTTAATGCACATATTGTACGTAGGCGGACTTAATGCCATGGGGCATTCTCTGCCAGTCAACCTTTGAATGATATAAAAATATGAGGCTTTAATGTACTAAATTGTTATAACTGCTAAAGTATATCTTAATGGAGAAGAAATATAAGCTACCGGTGCGCTATACGGAGTGTGGTTGCATCTTGGCATTTTTCATTTCATTTTAGAAAAAATGTTAAATTAAAAATTTTGATGAAAATTACTATCATGTTTATAACATCTGTCAAGCTAACAGCTTTACAAATGCGAGAATTATTCATAGGATAACACAAATGAACCATGATTGCTAAATACTTTTTGCCAGCGCAAATATGTACAGAACTACCTCGTGAATAGACATTTTCTAAAAAAGAAATTGTGCCACGTGCAAAACTTTATGAAAATGGCTTGATAAATCGAGGTGCAAAAATGTCATAAATAAACGACCTCTATTTCGCATTTTCATTGTTAACTTCTCATTCCTTTTTAGTAGATTTTGTATTAGTATTGTGCGAATCACAAAATTGGTAGTGCTATTGACAAGAAGGAAACGATAAGAAAGCTGCCTTGATAAAACTCATGTGATTTGTATCTCGAGGGGCGAACATCTTCTGGAGCCGGTCGCACTTTAATGTATTGCGTCAACAACACAAAACCCTACTTAGTTGTATTAAAAGCGTGTTATCCAGTGATCGAGAGAGATATACCTAAGGGCTGGTACTCGTTAATCGCGTCATTTACCACTAATTGTTATAGAGCTTATTAGTAATAGGATCTTACTTTATATCAGTTACTTACTTTTACCTTTTGACTGCCTCGGTGGCGCAGTGGTAGCGTATCCGATTGCTGTGCTAGAAGTCTGGAGTTCGATTCCTGAGTCGGACCAAAATATTTGTTTCAGAGTTTGGGTGTTTTCTATGTATAATATGTATGTATTTACAAAAACAAGTATGTATGTATTTATATCAGTTGTGTAGTACATATAGTTTATAGTACTCTAATTGCCTGACAATTACTCTCTACGTGCCTGACAATCACTTGCGTGGTTGTGGTCGTAGACAGCATCCTCTGCTCACGTATCCACCATCTTGGCATAGTACACGAACTAGTAATAGCTCCACCGTTACAGCGATCAGTTTAATAAATGATCTTCTGAAAGTTAGCTCTAGTACAGACATAATTTATGATAAGACTGGAGTATTTTGTACTTATGTAATGACATACCTAAATAACTCGAAATAATTGTATTTGAATTTGACGGTGACATTTATTTTTTATTTTCTCATTGAATCGACGGTTTCTCAAAAACGATAAAAGATATCGAAAAATTGAAAAAGATATCGGGATATTGAGTTGAGCTACGTTTTGAAAAAAACGGGCCCTCTGTTACGTCTATACAAAGAAGTGCCCTTGATTGTAGTGGCGCGCGTAAGTGAGACACTCGGATTGTTTATTTAAGGTTGTTGTGTTTATTCAACTTGTGAGGTTTAAAATACCAAATTAATGTAGAATGAAATAATTTAAAACAAAGTTCTGTCTATATTCATTTTCAATGAAACCGAAGGTCGTGAGAGGCACAAGACTTGTGGATTTTTTCGATCCCTAACCATTTATTTTACGAAAGGGTTCAAATGACACTGTCAAAAGTAGGAAATTAAAAGCTTCCAATTTATTTTATTTATGATATTTAAAAAAACGAAAATCTTCCGACAAACGGGAACATAACTTATAAAACATATTTTCCTTTAATACTTTACCATTAGCATTGTAAATGTATAAAATCTAATAAAGAGAAAACGTTTTATTGCATACTTAAAGAAAACTTTATATTTAGATAATTAAAACATAGTTTGGAAAACATTTAAGTCTCATGATCTAAGGACAGTAACACAAAAAAAATATTTTTTATTAAAAAAAAAAAACGACTTCAAGAACTGTGCCAAATTTCAGTGGACCAGCTTTCAAATAAAAAAGAATCATCATAATTGGTTCACCCAGGTTCAATCGAGAGCTCACCTAACAAATAATATAAATTACAGCCGAATTGAGAACTATCTTTTGAAGTCGGTTAATAAAATGTAACTAATTATATAAAAGTACAAGCACTGGACTGGCTTTTGCAAGGAGAGGCCTACCTCCATCTGCCCATGTCTATCCGCTGAAATGATGACGGTGTAAAAGTAACAATGTAATAGTAATTACATAAATATTTACCTATTTAAGTAATCTGGTCGAATTTTAAACCTAATTTTATTGTCTTATTATTTCAAGGACAATAGTGTAATTTGAATTGTCAATATGCGTTGTTTATTTGTTTGCTTTTTTGGACCATTTCCACAATTAGGCTCTTGATTGGGCCGTTTTACGTGGGTTTATCATGTTCTTACTCCAAGTGTTAGAAACTAATTTACAAACAATAATACAATCAGTTTCAATTTCTTTGAAGAAGATTCCTTCAACACACCAATCTCTACATAACAATTTAATTAACTTTCTACTTACTACGCCTATTTGCTCGTTAGATGAGCTTTACTTAATTAGTAAAACATTCATTCATAACAGTCTGCCTTGTGTGATGTTGTCCTAACATGTAGTGAAGTCACTTTGCATTTGTCGATAGTGAGTGTGTATGGAGATGTGAGGAATTACAAGTATTTCGAGTGCAGTCGGAGCCCCGTGTTCAATGAAAGAGATGCACCGTGACGTACCTATTGATTCATTTGTCTCAAAGCTAAGTGGACTAGTAAACTTCCTGTATTATATAACTAAGAAGACTTTAGTAGCTCCACTTGCAAATACCTGTTTGTTTAAACACATCACCATCATCAACTTATCGCCGTACACGCTGAATAAAGACCTTCCAAGCAGCAATACCTATTCCGGTCTGGAGCAGTCCGATTGTGTACATGTAAACAAAGGGGGTGTCTTTATATAAAAAGATCTTGAGCTTAGTTTTGATCATTTATCCTAATCATTTACTAAATATAGTAAAAGAGACTGTTATACAATTTACCTAAAATTTACCCGAAACATTTATGTTTATCCGTAGAAAGTATTTAGTATACGTTTTATTATACAAAATAATAGATAGAAATAACTTGTCATATTTTATTTTTTTATGTAATGTCCTGCCAAAATGACTACTCTGCCTAATGGAAAGCATAAGTATAATCCAAGTAGTCACCATATTTATTGCTAGTGCAGAAAATACAACAATGCAGCATGGCGACCCACACCATGGCGGCCTAGTGATGCTTCTGCATCATTGGGTGTCTAGTCTCGTACTCACTAACGAAACACGACAGCACGAACACTACCATTTTACGTTGACCTTCTGTGCGAGGGTAGTAGCGCCCCGGTCAAAACGGCCCGCTCGTGCTGAAATCAGCGTGGCTCTACTCCCTTATAATGTAAACTTACGTCATTCGTATAAAATTAATGATATAAGTAACCACATACATAGCAATATTCTATCAAATAATTAATAAACCAATCTAAAACTATTTTCAAATACAGTCAGTACACCGATGGACTAAATAGTACTTACTCACTGTTAACTCTTATAACTTAGTATAGCAAGTACTTTTAACATACGGATGCCTACAGCTTAGATACACTGATGACCTTTAAAGTGTAATAAACAATATGTGAAGCGGTAACACGGAGGTGTCTATTATGTGTAAGTATTCGTTGAGGGGTCGCCCCTTGAATACCGATGCGTGAGCGTGTCGAGTTTTGTCGAGTAATCACACGCTCGGTTACCTCCGTAGGGCACCACAATTCCTACACCCTACCACGTGTGCGAGTTATCGTAGTTCAAACTGTTTATATATCAAGTAATTCATAAAACAGACACAAAGAACGTTCAGACTTAAAACGACAGTTTATGGACCATTTTTTTAATAAATGGACTTCATATTTTTAATAACTTTTGAATTGTGTAGGTAAACTTTAGTGGTAAAATGTATTAATAGGTATGGCATTTGAACTATATACATACAATATTGGCCATAATTACAAGGGTTTAAACTGGGGATTCA
Organism: Hyphantria cunea; assembly: GCA_003709505.1. Lineage (NCBI taxonomy): Eukaryota > Metazoa > Arthropoda > Insecta > Lepidoptera > Erebidae > Hyphantria > Hyphantria cunea. The sequence continues at coordinate 30,303 of PKRV01003621.1, read as the reverse complement.
AATGGAATAAAGTTACCAAATAAGTTCCCTGGAGAATCAAAATGTAAATGAAATCCAAAAAGATCATCTAGGGGATCAGTTTATACGACAATTCAAAATGAATCTCCGAGGGGATTGAAGTAGGGGATCCTAGTAGATGGAGCCCTCCAAAGATCACGTTTAGAAGGCGACAGTAAACATTATAATGTAATGTCATATCAGAAATAGTGGTATACTGAAAAAAAGAATAATGGTTCCTCAGAACCAGCCCCACTATTATTGTTTTTGCTTTTGCTTGAGAGCAACTCATTTGTTATATCTCACAACTGAACACTAAAAAGTACAACAAAGTATTGATGCATGTTTTCTTTTGTAAATAAAATATTAAATAGTGTTGTAATCAATACCTTTTATATCCAATCAAATCAAGTATGTATATACTTACCTGATTATATATTATATACAATAAAATATTTTATATAACTTTAGTAAAGGCTGTTTCGAATACGCTCTCTGGTGTAGAAGCACTCTCTCGTACAGTTACCATAGAGACATCTAGTAGTGGCTTCGATAGTTGCACCGGCGATCGCTGATTGTCTGCGGAATTATAATGAGGGGGCAAAGGGGTGGAGGGGGTAGGAGGAACTGTGTGAAGAAGTTACGTGCAGGAAATTAAGAAATGTAGTTTTGTTGATCTGTTTACATAGCGAGTTACTGTTATTGAGACGTGATCAGGCGTGTGTGGGGAACGATTCAATAGAGGAAGAAACGTTTATGTTGTGATACCTTAGTCTTCATTTCATTGCGATAAATATGAACGAAGTTTTTTCAATTTTGTCGATTCGGTGCAATCTACTAAACTCGAAATAAATTTAAGACACATTTCAAAAGTAAATTAAAAATGTATTTGTTTATTTGTATGTTTGTCTTCATAATTATTTATTTTTTGTATTTTGTATATTTTTAGGATGGATTAGTACGTAGCACATAAACGATTTAACTAATTATTTTGCCGCTAATATTCCTTTGTTAATGAGTTCTTTTAAAAATTTGTTTTTAAATATATACTATCAAATCTTAAGCGGTAGTATTTACTAAGTATGTGGAAGTTATCAGAAACTGTTCGTGTACATTGCAAGATGCCATCGTTACACAAGATCGTTGAAGCGCAAATATCAATATTCCCTTAGTCGTCTGTAACGTTTGCTATGGAAGCAGTTTCCGGGAACTCCTTGTATCAACACTCAATACCTGTTCTACCTCATTGTGCTAACGGAACTGGCTGACTTCGTGACGTACTTCTACAATTAGACTATATATAACGCCAACTTTAGGTACAATGAACATATATGAAAATTAATTATTTTTTTAGGAATCATTACTATTATAACTTAATGCTGAATATACGTATATCAGTTTTTTCAGACTTTCATAATTGCCATCAGCTATAAATAGTCCACTGCCTGATATAAACGTTTCTTTAGCAAGGAGGTTTCGACCTCCTACACCCGCTGGCTAGACGAAGCTTGTCTCAAGTGTTCCTTCTCGTAGTTTGTCCCATAGTCGTCTTGAACAAGACCCACATGATGAGTAATATTCTTGAATTCTTAATTTTCATATTGAATACTTATTTCCATACTTAAACATTGCATATTGACCGAAGTGTCAATATGGTCTTACCTAAAACAAGTGTTTAACAATTCTCTCGTAGCTTCTCACTTTCACATTTCGGTGAGGTTTTCGCAGTCCCAACGTAATTCTATGAATAAATTACAAACAAAATTATAGGAAAAGAAAGAGTTTTTTTTTCGAGTGATATAGCAGAACAAACAATATAACGCAGCCAAGAATATAGTTAGTTTTTTGTATGGAATAGGGTCCAAAGAAGCACACGTATCGCCTGGTGGTAAGCGATTACCGCTGCTTATGGACACCCGCAACACCAGAGACATCCCAAGCGCGTTGCCGGCCTTTGAGGGATGGAGAGGGCGATAAGGGAAGGAGCTGGAGTGTGGGCCTCCGGTATCCTCACTCACCCGATGAAACGGCGCTTAAACATTTGCTCAACTGATAATGTGTATTAATATACACATTATCAGTTGAGCAAATGTGTAAACACTAAGTGAATATGTTACTTCGTTAAACTGAATGATCAAAGCAACTTACCGGAATTTATACAAACAATAGCTAATACCAGTCAATGCTAACTAGTATCGTCCAGAAACATTCGATACGTCTTGTTTCGTTCAATTCAACTCTATCGTCCAGAATGGGGCCGCTTACTGGCGAGTGGCCATTATTACGTTGCAGATACACACCTAACAGCGCGACCGAGTCAAACTCCGTCTGCAGCGTCATGCGGTCATGCTAGTGGCATCATCGAGAACAATTGGATTGGTTCCGAGTGCCGAGCATTACACTGAAGTTGACAATAAAGTCATTTGCACTTTAAACTATTAGACGCGTGTTAGTGCGTTAGCCTTTGCAAGTGAGTGTGTGTATGCCTATGGCATGTTTGTCATTTTAATTAATATACTTATATTTATAGATGTTGTCGTGAATAAATATCATAACCATGCCACGAGTCATAGAATGTGTTGTAGCTATTTAATGTTAGTGAAATCTATATTACACTATGTTGCTGGAAGTAAATACATTATTATTCTTTGTTTACCTGACTAAGCTTTGTCATTATCGTCCAAGAAATTTAAAGCCTTGTATTAAGAACTGGAAAAAAGGAAATCTTAGGAGTAGTGGTCTGCCCGTAGTCGATGCTCAACTGACTTTACAGTGAACTATCCTTCGCTTCTATACTGTGCCGACCACGTGATTTTAACAGATGTTGATCAACGACAACATCCGTTGGACTTTAAAATAATGAATAATTTTACTTAAAGCATAAAATAAATAATTTCAAGGATAATCCACAGTTTAAAATGGATATTTTAATGATCATTATATAATGTATTATTATAATTTCTACAACTTTTTAAAATATTTCTCACTAGACATTGCCATAGGGAAATATTTAAACAATAGGTTGATAGAATTATTGCAAAAACAAAGAAATATCGTGCACATTACATTCTTTGGTTGATTCTATGATAGTTTAATTTTTAAAGTAAACAAAGGAGTGCTATTTTGTATTTTGATACATGTAGGTATGAGTTAAATTAGTTTGCCGAGATTCTATTCTGACAAACGTATTGAAGTAACACAAAGTACTTACTACAACGCTTAAAATATATAACTATAACGCTAACACTTGGTCGCTAAGCTTAGAACTCTTAGAATCGAATAAACCTTCATCGATGGACCGTTCGCTGAAAATATTCTTCGTACAAAGTCAGATCTTGAAATTACAGTTCACCGATAAACTCTTAGTCCATAGTTTGTTCTATAACTAATATGAACTACGAACAAAAGTCTTTCGTCCATTGTCACTTGTACGATGGCACCTCATCGAAAACTGTAACAAGACTTCAAGTGTAGTCCAGAGATTTAGAATTATAAGAAATAATTACGTTTATCACGATAGGCATACTTTATAATTAGAGAGACCCATAGATATAGATCTCATTCGGCTCTTACGACTCCCACGACTCCCACAACTCCCACTTAATGAATAGGAATAGTGACACTCCTTAATTTTAGTCCGTCACCCCACGGACATTTTATTTAGTTACTGTTACAACTTTCGGTGCCTAACACTATATTTTACTGTAAGATAAATTTAGTTTCACGTATGTAAATTAGGTTTTAGTTACTAGATATACTTATTATTTGTTTCTCTTTATATCAACGTATATCAACAACCCATAGCGTCCCACTGCTGGGCTCGGGTCTCCTCTCAAGATAGGGCTAAAGCCATACGTCCCCTCGTTGGCCAAGTGCGGGTTGGTTACTGGCACGACAACCTCGTGACTACGTTATCTTGCCGTTGGATGTTTCTAAGCCGCCCAAATGCCTGTAACTAAGCTTCACGACTGTTAATATTATAATAACCGGGCCGACTGTTTAACGTGACCTCAGAATTATAGAGACGTTCATGATATCATACCACCAGCGGTCACCCATCCAGGTCCAGACCACGCCATCGCTGTTTACCCTCACCAAATCACCGAGTGCAACTGGGCTATGGGCGCCTCACATTGTCTCTACAAATAAACACGATTATTTTCAACTGTTCACATTCCAGCTGTAGTACATAGTTACAATGAGGCTGCAGAGTGCAAACACTAATCGACAAATAGCAGCCATTTCGGGACAATTCGGTTGATTTGGCTCCGTAGCGCCTCTCTATGCACACATAGATATAGCTCTAGTAGCGACATCTATAGGTTTAATTGTAAACGATTTGTTGGAAAGGACCGGCTTGATTACAGCCCATGTTCTACATTTCCAGTGAAAAGCATATTCATTGAACGTTAAAATACCTAAACTGTGTTAGGTGCTATGCGCTTCCCTGTAAATGCAGTTGATATTCTCTAACGTTTGATCATGGTTCTAAGTAGTATAACGAATGACCGTCACTTTATTTGCTATCCCACTAGTGTAAAACAAAGTGTACCTAAATTCTCTCTCTTATAATATTCTGTACCTTTGACATAACGGCATTTGAATAACGTGTTCATTATCATCAGATGTTATTTTTTTTCGACTTCAATTAACACTACCCACGTAATAATAGACTTTGAAATCACGTAAACAACGCACATAACATTGATACCTATACCTAAAGAAAAAAGCTTCTTTTTTTTGAAAAATTGTAAACAAACTATATGTTATGCGATTTCTCTGTTCTGGTAAATTCTTTAATGTTTCTCTCAAGTAACAAAGAATTGGTACAAAAATATGAATTAAGGTTATATAAAAAAATAATCCTCACTACTTCACAAAACAAGAAAGCAGAACTTCTATGTATATAACAGGCTATGATAGAAATAGAGAAAGGAAATGTGTGCTCGCACCGCTCTCTCTTGCCCCTGCAGTAATATATGAAACGTAACTCTTTCTCTTTCCATCTTCTCTCACTTATGTCTCCCCGTCATTTCCGTCCGCCTCTTTCGATCACATTTATCGTAACTCTCTCGTCACTTTTCACCAGCTCACTCCCAAGACAAGCGTGCGTGTAGAAGTTACTTCCTTGACTTTGGCATTATTCTACTAATGTTTTAAACGCGAAAGTTTGTAAGTGTGTTGAGATGTGTTGTTGATGAGATGTTTGTTACTCTTTGACGTTAAGAATGCATTTTAATAAAACTTTACAATAGTATAGCTTATATATCAGAATAATACATAGGCTACAATTTATAAAGATACATTTCACACAATATCTTTGTACCCCGGGTGACACCGCAGGGCTCAACTAGTACAACATAGTTGTAAGTGGTCACGCTTTGCTATCTCGATACATCATTACATTTCGAATGTGTCGTTTAATTCACTTGTATGGTTAGCAGCGCAGAAGGGGTGGGGGGGGCAAGGCAGCGTACATGTGACGTCACAGATACGTGCAGGGCACTCACAGCGTAGGGGTCAAGCTATGAGCGTTAAACTTACTGCTTATTTAGACCTGTTAAAGTAGAATTAAATAGATAAATTAGTTGTAATAAAAATTTCAATATTAGTTAACATTGGACTTCCTCTTCTGCCTAGCGTGCTAGAAAGCTACGTTAGATTTCTATTTCCTAAAGATGATAGAGACGAAATATAAATATACTTTTGTATTAAACAAACTCCTGCATTAGCAATATATTCTTGTGTCACGGCAGACTTTCGAAAAAAACATGAAACGAACGGAGAGCACCCTCATATTTAGAACAAAAATTTGTGGATCACACAAAGTTGTCCCATGTGGCCTTTGAACCACAACACTCAGCGCAGGAGATATCGAAGGGCGACTACTTAACGCACTACGCTATCCGTGCAGTCATTATAAAATCGATTCACTTGCTTTCCTATTCTTTCTTAGAGGAACTTACTAGAAATATATAAGTAAGTTTAGAGTAATACGGTAAGATCTTACTTGTGTAATGGGTATTACACAAGTAAGATCTTACCGTGGGTATCGGAGTTCCAAAACAATTTGTTTATCTTTTATAATTACCTTTATGTATGGTTGCTGTAACTTTTTGAGAATTAATCTTTATTATTCTTAATTCTTTACTCACAAGTTACTAAGTCACTCTATTAATTATTCTAATATATCCCATATCTGTCCCCTACGTATTAGACCGCACTAACGGTTGACACAAAGCATCGGTCGGGGTGTCACGCGTTACGAATCGGTGTAACAGAGGCTGACCGACATCGGTGTCGGTGTCACAGGCTGACAGTGCGCTATATTGATGGAATGTTAAATCATTTGGTGAAGTAACAGTAGGCAAATATTATGGGGTGGATTGTACTTTTAATGAAATTTTATCATCATTGTCAGTTTGTATTTTAGAGTACTTTCATGTTACGTCAGACAATGTAAATATTAAATAAGCTAAAATTATTAAAACCAGAGCTAATTCAGTAGTTACATGAATGTATTCCAAAATTATAGACTTGAAAACTTAGAAATCATCTAATAAAAAAAAATGTTTTTTGTAGAGCTGTGTAAGCGTAATGTATACACGATTTATGTGAAGTATTAACTGAAAGACAACTGTATATACTACAATTACTTGTAAAGCAGCACAGGAACACAGGAACAGGAACACCCCTTATCATACTGAGGGCTACAACAAAAAGCCACTTGTCGAACCGCCTCTGTTAGGCGGCAGCATGTCTTTATGTCTACTTTTTTATATAATAGAATAAATAAATTAACAAACATTCACCCCTTAAATAATCTCGAAGCTAATATTAAATTGAAAGGTTGGTTGCTTGATTTAGACTATGACCAAACTGAAAAACTATTATTATAGAGGACTAAAGATTCACCGTATATACAATTAAATTCATATATTTACACATACGTCTATTTACTAACATAACATATACATACTTATACACAACACAAACTCACCTCACACACCACACTACACACTTTTATTTACAATATCACTGCACCAATTTGCATAAGATTTATGAGTTTCTTATAATGGGAGAAGACACTGACTTCTGTAACACAGGTCATGATCCTAGCTCAGGAGTCAGGGACTTCAAATATTGATGTACTTTTAATGTATTTACACTAAATAATTAAATAATACACTTATAAACTACGTCATGTCTCACCGCAACAATAACCGGATGCCGTTCAATGTGAAAGTAGCCTATGTTTCTTTAAATATTATTAATTATTATTAGGTTAGGTCAATTTAAGTTTAAAAAATTTTTAACATCTGACGACAATAAACGCGTTATTCAAAAACCAACATGTCAAAGGTACATCGTATATTCTAAGAGAGAGAATTTAGGTATACTTAGTCTTACACTACTAAGATCGCAAACAATGTCACTGTAATTTGTGATACTACTCGAAAGGTGATAAATTTAAATGGTTTTTCACAAAATATGTATCAAATGCTAAACTGACCTAAACATTCCACGGCCCTCGAGAGTTGGCACATAAGTTACTTAAAATTATTAAATTATGGCCTTATTTCTACTTCAGTTACTTTACATTAGAAGTTAAAATATTGCTATGGATTTCTAATTTGGAACACTCCTGATTGCTCCTAATGTGAAGTGACAAGTTCGCTTAAAATGCATCTACATCAACATTAAGACACAATTCATCAGAACTAGAACAATTAATTCTATTTACTTATAAAATAATGCAAGCCTTCTTGATTAAACTCCATAACTATAGTTTGAAGGTTACGCTATCTCCACTTCCCCGCCACTATCTCTGAAAGGTGTCCTAAAATCTTGTGCCATTACATAATGAAGCAAGTTTCAAGTCAGAGCCAATTCCTCAACGGTAAGGAGCTAATCGCCATTAGGTAATTAGAATTGAACATGGTTACGAATGAAGGAATACTGAGCAAACTTTGTTGAATTGTAAATGTATAAAATATCTTAGAAATACTTCTAATTGATTGACTTAAGAATTTTAACTGAATTTACAGTGATAACGCTCTTGTTGACAAAGCATAGACATTGATACGAGGCCGCATGATTGCAAACTAGATGGAAAAATTATTGAAAAAAAAACGTATACCAAGACCTTCGAACGAATTGTGAACCTTATGTAAACGATGATAGGTACCAACGAGTTAAGACTTGCTTCTCGTGTTAATACTGTGTACATCATTGTTTTTCTTATAACCATTAATGTTATGCCTAACAAACATAACATTTGCAAATGTATACTGTGATGCAACAGTTAAAATACTCATATCCCTAAACAACTCACGAAGAGAGACTCCAGCACCCAAATTGTAAATTAAGCGAATGGCTCGTTTTCGCAGAACGAAAATCGTTTCAATATAAGCCGCCTTACCCCAGAGTAGAAGAAAGCAGAGGAATAGGAAGACTGAGACACAGTTATATAGACCAGTTTAAGGAAAAAGAGGCAGTTGCAACGCATAAGGAGGCCATGGAAACGGCACTTGATAGGGAGAGTTGGATAAAGCTGCATCGACGAGGGCATTACTCTAGAGTAAATGGTAATGGTGAGGTACAGTCACTTGGAAGCTAATTACAAATCTTCACGTGTAAAAGTACATTAAAAATACAATATGAGTGTAATTGAACACAACTAATAAATAATAGTTAACTCCATTCAACTCGAGCTGTGGATACACGCATTAAAGTACAGCTCGAGACTCATTTGAGTGTTCCCATGTTATGATATAAATGTTCATGTTTTAACTTGTTTTCAATAGTTACACAAATTGCTAAATGCAATTGAACTCGCTAACTACTTACTTAAATATGTTACACAGATGTGATAGGATCACAGCTCTAGTGCCAGTAACAAGCCCATCGGTCGTTATCTACAGCGCATCATTCTCATTAAATGCGAGATAGCAATCTGAGCGGTGGCGGGCGGTAACGGCACTGTACGCCGCAGGTGCTGCGCTCATTGTTATTCAACCGTGATTTAGCGGCTACCTTACCGATAGAATGACCTTCGTATTCATACAAGATTGTTTAGTAGGTTACAAGGAAACATAGGGATATTATCAATTTGGTGATTCAGATAATCATATTGGTCTAATGATTAGTGATCTTGACTGCTAGGTCGTGATTTCGGTTCCCGCCCAAGACAAATCTTTATGTGAAAAATACAACCATTTGTTCTGTATTTCAGCGTGATTTATATAAAACTAGCGGTGTTACCCGCGGTACAACAACAACCGCAGTTAACGGCGCGGCACCAAGTATAAATAAATCCAATGTAAAACATACCGGCAACGTTATAGTTGATAACCTTTATACAAGGTGTAATCTCACTGAATAAAAAGGACTGCCTTGTAATTTTTATTCTTCCATTCCTATTCCTCTTTGTCATCATCAGCCTATCGCAGTCCACTGCTGGACATAGGCCTCTCCAATTTCACGCCACTTAGTTCGATCTATGGCTTCTCGCATCCAGCTCCTGCCAGCCGTCTTGCGCAAATCATCGCTCCACCTGGCTTGTGGACGTCCTACACTACGTTTGCCAAGACGCGGTCTCCACTCAAGAACTCGTTTACCCCAACGGTATCGGTTCTTCGGCAAATGTGGCCAGCCCACTGCCACTTCAGCTTGCTAATCCTGTGGGCTACGTCGATGACCCTGGTTCTTTGTCGGATCACCTCGTTTCTAATGCGATCCCTTAGAGNCTCGCGCCGATTAACATATATACAACTTCCCAACATCAACCGTTGGGCAGTGGCCCGCCAGGCATGATCACCTCGCCTGGTCGGAGGATCCTCCCTTTGTGTTGGAGGGACATGATATCCGTTCCTCCACAACAGCAACACACTTGTGACGCCTCAGGTGTTGCGGGTGTCCTGCGCTCTATTACATAAAAAAAACAACACCAACAGGCTTAAATAGTCTACTGCTGGATGTAGACCTCTCGTCAGAAAGTTTATTTAGGCTTACTATACCACGCTGATTGGCAAGTATGTTTTCCTTCCCTTTAGAGTAATGTTGTCCTCCATAATTTACTTCCTTAGTCTACTCTCGTCACACCCAGGGGTAGAATAGAGTTGGTGACACGACGTGTTCTCAATCACCGTCACCGCACAAGAGAAGAAGTTTATATTTTACTAACATAAAAATAAGAATTTAATGCACCTTACTCAATCTGTCCCGGTACTGCGACTGCAGCACTCAAAGTCTATTAACGCAATTGTGAGTTTGGAGTTCCAGGATTCGATAGGTCACTATATTCCAGCAGTTTTCCTGTCAGTTCATATAAAAATTCATTTTGTCAAATGTTCTTTCATCGTCATAATCTTAGGCAAGATGTTCACTGCTGGAAATAGATTCGCCACAACGATGCTGCTCTCTTCCAACAGTTTCTCTCAACGTACAACAGATCTTCAAACCACCTTATACAGGGCCATCCAACGCTTCGTCTTCATTTTAAACAAACATACAATAGTTAAAGAGTGGGTGTGCATCGGGCTCTTCAACAATTACGGTAAATAAGTACTGCGTAGGCTAATCAACTATTGACTTATTCATTGTTAGATAATAACACGAACAAATATAATTATCCGTTTTGATCAATTGTTCAGTAACACAATGTGTTCGATATAAATGGAGTTAATTTGAGTAAAGGATTAAATATTTTGATCAAAGAGACATAGAAGTCTTTGTATTGGTTAATTGTGGGAATAATTTTTATCTCTGTGATTCGAAATGAATGGATGTGATATTAAAGGATGCATAGAGAAAAAGCTCTGATTATTTGTTTGTAAAAACCTTTACAAATTAGATATATTTTTACCTCACTGCAAAAGAAGGAGGGTTAAGTTTTCGAGTGTATATAGGTATGTATGTATATTTCTTTGGCACGCCCTAGAGCTTAAAGGGCTAATCGTATTTTTATGCAAGTGGTGTCTATAGATTCGTCTTAGTCGTAAGAATGACACTGGGTACATCAAAGTTAAAAAAAACTTTATTAAAGATTTTTGGAGCCAAAATGAATCTTAAAAATAAATTCAAAATAAATTGACTGTGGTATCAAGATAAAAGATTTTTAACACTGATAACGAATATGTATATAACTTACATGTTTTGTATATGATATTGACGCAGTCGGGTTTTATTTTTTTAATAGTGCATTACTTGTTTTCTGTGTAGCATCCTCCCTTTGTTTTGAAGGGACAAGAAAGCTATACCCTACAAGGTCTATATGCTGTCCCCTTGTCACGGTTCTTAGTGTAGTTTCACTTTGACAAGGGACAGGCCCATGTATAAGAAACTTTTATTTTTCTAAATATGTTAACTTTAATGAAGTTTCAATTCGTTTGGGCAATTCTCTAAAATTTTCCAGTCTCATAACTCAATTAAGTTGTGAAGAAACTTATTTGTAGCTATGTATGTGTATGTATTAGAATATGTGATTTATCGTTACAAACGGCAACGCAACTGACTGATTCATTTTGTTTTTATGTTTCATGAGTTGAATATTGTTCAGTCGTCCAACTTTATGCACTGTCAATTATTAATTGGATATGTCCGTATGTCTGTTAAGTTTAGAACTGAGTTTGGATTTAAATTGAAATTTGGCTGCAAAAGTTTAAGCAGATTTTTTAAATGCAATCCAGGCTTTGTTTTACATATTCTTTGATATCTAAATATTTACATTTTATAAACCAGATTTTTTCACCTTAATCACTTAAAGAATTTTTATTGTATGATGAAATCTAAACACTTCTCATTACAATGAATGATACAAATTTGAACAATACTTTAAACTTCTCTGATAAAGATTCCTTTCAATATAAAGGTCACATAATTGATGGATGTGCAACGGGCATGCCTGTCTATCCGGCGACCAACTTGTCGAACACGTAGAACGCCGAGCTGCGGAACAATGTCAAAGCGGGCACAAGTCGATAATCGAAGTCCTAAGTACAAACAAGTCTCACTTAGTTCCTACTTCGCTAACTACGTGGTTTTAGGGCGAGTGCACAACTCTGGAATATCCGTAAATATCTAGATTATAAGAAAAAATATAAATTTAGGTAAAATTTGTGTACTGGAATATCAGTTTATAGACATATTTAGTGTAATATGTGATACAAGTTAAAGAACTTTAAAGAAGCCGTCCATGTCAGCTAATACTTAAGCTCATTAATTTATTAACAAGTATTTTACCCCAATTTTGTTAACAAGTGATACATGCTAAAAAAAAGCAAAGTGGGACCAGCAGAATTTCAGAATTCACTAGCTCGGGGGCTTGAGAATAAGCCTAACACCGCCAGCGAATCAGGCGCCAGAGCTTTCTCAATGACATTTGTCCTGCAAAAGTACATATAGGTGAGGCTATTTATTACCTTAGCAGAAGTAGAAAGACGAATGGAGAGATAAAATAATCACTTGAATTTTCAGAAGTGAAACACGGTAAATATTTTCGCCTGACGTGTGTACTAGCCTTAACTTCAGTCCCAATTCATACTTAAATCGAGTTGCAGTGTAAAGTGTAACTAAAGCAATATATAGTTTGAAGCTCTCATGAATAACTTTGTAAAAACTTACAACTACTTTGCGTTCGATAAATAATAATACAACCTAGATTATTAATATACTGAGGTGTAATACTAGACGCTGCTAAACATTTACTTGATTTGCTTTGGGAGAGATCTATGTTCAGCTGTGGGCTGCAACAAGCTGATGATGATGACATAATCATCTCCATCATCCATTTGCTCATCACTTTTCTGCCGATTTTTCCAATTTTGAAACTGAAACTCATTGGCTAGTCATACGAGACGTAGTCGGGGCTAAGGTATGGTATACTGTGTACTTAGAAAACGAATACGACAAGGTAGTCAGAGTACAGGACGTATCGCATCTTGATGCGAGGTCATGGAGCCATAAGGCGATCAACGAATTTCCATATTTTTTCCATTTATTTGGAGGTCATGGAAATTAGTTGGCGGTTTAGGTATTTTCTGGCTATAATTACATACATACTATGCATAGAAGTACCCAAAATAAAACAAAAATAGTAAGTAACGAACGATCTCCATGGTCACCTACAACTCAAAACAACCATTTCTCGTCCAAGTTTGATACATGGATGCCAATATTTACATTAAGCGTGAACTAAACCCTCGGGGTTCGATGTTACAGATGAACATAGAGTCGATAGAGAAATGAATATTCATGAAATGTTTACTCAGAACTCAAAGACTAACCAGGTAAATTATTTCAACTTTTCATTTCGAGACTTAGCTGATAATAAAATTTATATTAAAATTTTAAACTACCCTATAGTGGTAAGGTTAATCAAAATGTCATAAACACACTATTAAGGGTAACCGCCGTTAAATATTCATCCAATTCTGTTCACTCAACGCCAAACCAATCTCATTTTATTCGATTCAAATTTTCGGCGCCAACAACAAGGGGTACAAGCGGGACAAATATTATAAACGTAAATAAAATTGTACGAAAATTATTCTAAAAATCTGAGTACAGGCAGACAAAAAACTAATTTCCGTATTTATTGGGCAAGGGCGTGCGCGGCGGTGAAGGGGCGCGCGGGGGGGATGAAATATTTGATTGTTCAGTCATTTTATTGACAATCGACAATCGCGCCGGAACATAGGAAATTGAGTAATAGCTTGCAGACTGTCTTGTTTACTGACTGCCTACAGTTCGAACTTGACTACTTTCTATTAACATTCTTTTTAGCTTTATTTTGAAAGCGACATCTTTTAGTGAGTGGCAGACATGTTTCTAAAAAACTATCTTTGTGAATAATAAAATTTCAATTATGTCAAGATAAAATTTTGTGTGCATATTGGGTAGTTCTGAGAATCGGCCAACGTCAATTTTTCATACCCCTAAATAATAAAAGTAACCCGCCCCTAAATATTTTTATGGTAGAACAACGTTTGCGCCGTTAACTAGTATTCTATATTGTGTTATTCAAGACTGCCCAGTTTCATGCAGAGCCGTTCAAATGTTCCAGAGTGATTGTCTAACGAACACCCGTACGTCGCTGCTCACAAAATGTCGTGTTAAAGTAATTAGTTATATAACATTCCTAAGGAGGTTTGACCTAAAGAAATAAAAATCGGTCAAGTGCGAGTAGAACTCGCGCAGGAAGGGTTCCATACCATGACCCATACATTTCAAGCGTCTACCTGTTGCCACTATCAATCAATATCATGTTTGAGTTTGTTGAGAAAATGAAATCATGTTTATTGTATGGAAGCCTCGTAAATATTTATTTTATTCTATTTCTTGGTGTATGTTGTTATAGCGGCAATAGAAATACATAATCTCTGAAAATTTCTACTGTATAACTATTCTAAAACTATATTAACACGTTTCGTGAGATACAGCTTGGTGACAAACGGACGGACGCATAGTCTTAATAAATAGGGTTCCGTTTTATCCTTCGGGTACGGAACCCTAAAAACTATCCAAAACCTCAAATAACATCCATAAAAAAAGAGGGAAAACGCTATAACTAATCTAAGACGAGAATTTCTAACGAACATAAAATGATCAAGTTCAAAGTGACTGCATACAGTTAGTTGTGAGCCCTCAGTCGCACAATACGTCTGTGTAGTCAGGAAATGAGAGCTTCTAAGAGAACGCGCTCACGCCTCTGTCTCGCGGCCGACGTCACGACACCTTGTTGTCTCTAGATATTGAAGGACATGTCGTTGGGAAATTAGCGTAATACAATCCCAGGCTTTTGTCTACACAGAGAAAAAGGAGAATGAACGTTTTTGCAGTTTATTTTTACAGAGCGTTTGGAGATGACTAGAACTAATGAGATCATACCAAACTTTTTTTTTGTTTGAGCATGCCAAAACAACTCTACTCTGCCTGATGGAAAGCATAAGCATAATCCAAAAGTGGTGTTCACCTTACTAACTGCGAGCACAGACAATGCAACAATGCGCCGCGGGACTCGGCTGGTATTACACAATATTCCTACACTAGTAATGTAGGTATAGGTATCCTGTGTCACGGGAAACTACAGACATACATAAAATGAAAACAAGAAATGTGCTTCATAAATCAATAAAATTATCCGTCAATGTTGTCAGCAAATACCGGTACGCCACCAAAATCACCAATCAAACATAGAGAGTAAAAATGTATTTTGGTCTCTTATTTTTTTAATTTATAGCGTGACATTCCCACGTCGTATATTTATCCTTTTGTTTTGTGGTACAAGCAGAGGTGGTGGCTAATGATTCCTGGGGCGATAAACAATTTATGTAGATTTCGTTGTGGTTCTGTGAGCTTTATTTCAGGGCCTGCCCACCTTATTTTCATCGGAATTCTTTTGTTTATACATCGCAAAGTTTGTCTGATTGATCTTAAATCTTGCCTGGCCTGTTGGTTTAGTGATTGGCAACTCGATTCTCTCTCGGGGCAAATATTGAAGGTTGAGTTTTTTGTTCTGTTTCTGGGTGTAGTTTGTCTACAATATTTATAGACTTAGAGATAGATAAGTATGTTTATCGGTTTGGCCCATCGTACTTGTTCTACCTAGTTTGAGATCAGAAGGCCATCTCACATGTGTTCGGTTATAAATAAATAAATATGTTCAGACGTTTTAACACACAACGCCATCTAGTCCCTAACTAAGCAGAGCATGTACTATGGGTACTAGATAACTGATATTAATACCTATATAACTTTTTTTGTAAATACATGCATATTATACATAGAAAACACCCACACCCTGAAACAAATATTTGCAGATCATACAAACATTTAGTCCGACTCAGGAACCGAACCCGAGACCTCTTGCACAGCAGTCGCATTCGCTACCTCTGCGCCACAGAGGCAGTCAAATTATAGTTATATATACTAATATTATATATATGTAAAGTTCCTAACTTTTTATGGATGTAGAGGGTAATCTTTGGAAGTATTAATCCGATACTGAATTCTTTTCACTTACTGATAGAATGCGATACTATCAAAAAGTGATATAGGCCATATTTTATCATGAGTGAACAATAGATTATGTTAAAAATGATAGTATCTGTAAATCAAGTCGAAGAAAAACGGTGGTTGACGCCCAACAAAATAGGCACGGGTCGGCTAGTATCGCTATACAGTTAATTTAGATCATCATTAACCATTATCCAGAGTTGGAATAGACTGTCTGAGTCTACCGTAATAAAGTTATAGTTGAGGAATACCAGTGGGCCACAGTTACAAATACCAGTGGGCCACAGTTACAAATAGCACAAGATTGATTATAACTTATAAAATAAACAACAAAAATTTACCAGACAACGCTGCTCGTAGACAGCTGCATCCTCAGAGAAACATAAAAAGAAATATTGAGGTTTTGGTTAACAGAACTACTCGATATAATGTCATTAGATTTTTTTCCAGATACTCACTTATAGAAAAATGGGTGGTATCTATTTTGAAAATTGTATGCATAACATTACGAACATCCCTAACAATACCCTTTGGGTCCACAATAGTTCAGACTCCACTAAACAGGCGCTTGTTTTCAATGTATACTATAAATACTTACACAAAATTTTAGGAATATTTGCAAATCTCCACCTGATACAATGAGGAACTTGTCCAATAAATACCCTTTAATACAAATAATCTTTCAGAATTTCGACACAACGGTAATTCCCAATAATGCCGGTAATACTAAAGTAATGCCGGTAAGGTCGAATAAGCTTCAGTAATCGCAGTAAGACCTGTCCGGCATTTCTGTCTTCATGACAATAAATGAGTTTGACTTTGTAAAGGTTGTGAAAAATTAAATTTACCTTAGGTGTTTACAGTATCATTTTGCTGGCTGAAAAGGTTACTTTTCCTTAAATTGTTGTCAAATATTTTATTAATGCTTCGAAAATAGATCGTTTCTTGAAGGTTCGAATTTGCATGAGATCCCCTATCCCTACCCATACAATAATTGTTTTTTTAGAACAAAATAATTCTTCATCAAAATTATCATTAATAGCTTTCAATAGTCTACCGCTATTATTTTTAAAACCAAATTTCGAGGCCGTGTGTCGATTTATTGGCTGCACGTATGACGTGGTAGATTAAACGAATGTTGTGGGCTTAAAACTCACATGGGACTAAAACTTGTGTGATTCACAATTTTTTGTATTGAGTTAGAGTGTTATTAGTTTTCTTTTTATATATGTTTGCAAACAAGACACTATTCAAATCTTATCAAGAAAAGGTCTTAGCAGTAGGAACTATATTTACTAAGATTGTCGAAACGATTCCAAAATTGAATTAACGTGTACATTCAATCGTTGTGATCCACCCATCCATTTTCCAACACAAATGCGTCGCAGCCCACACTGCTATCTTATCTGTGGTTCAGCCAAGCGCATACGCTCTCTATTGTCCGCCATTTTTATTTGTAAATCAATTTATTTACGGACGGATTACAGTCGAAGCGTATACAGATTTATGTCTTATTTTGTATATGCTTTCAGTACATAAATAAATTTATTTTAAATAAAATCTAAACCCATTGTTCATTCGCCCGTTTTATTTTTAACTTTTTTATATGTTGGTCTGTGGTTATAGATAATACGGAGTATTACTACTGGTGTTTATCTCATGGGTCTCAAAAAGGTAATTAAGGGAGCAAGCTATACAGTACAACATAACTATAAAGAGACCGAAATAAACACCATACTAACCCACAATCTCCTTTCTAAAGAGAGGCCGGTATCCCGCGGTAGACTTTAGATGATGATGATGATTTTCTTTACGGCATTTTTTCAGCAGTTCATTGGCCAAATAAGCAATATTTGCCTGCCTCGGTGGCACACTGGTGGCGTAGGCAACTGCTGTGGTAAGCTCCCAACTTGGGCCAAATGTTTGTATAATGCGCAAATATTTCGTTTCGGAGTTTGGGTGTTTTGAATGTGTTTATAGATAAAATATATAAATCCTTGTAGTCAATCTAGCTGTCATAGTACAAGCTCTGCTTAGTTTGAAGCTAGGGGTCATTGGTGCGTCAGATGTCCGAAATATTTTATTTTTTTATAGTTTACATTCACACAAAACATTTGATCTGTGGAGTACTTACGTCATACCATTCGATTTAACCTGCGAATTACCGCAACAATTGTCCTTAATTTTCCCTACGTATTATCTAAATTATAACGTCACACATTCAGCGATCAGATTTTCGAACAAAGCTTAAGGGTTCAATTTTATCCACAATTCCGTACCACGACTTTTTTGTTAAAAAATCATCCCTTATCTATCAGGCTTGGTTTTCCTCAATACTGACGTCCCAGGCCTTATCTCGGGTTTTGAACGTATTGGCAGACAGATACGCGGAAGGTATTTGTATGTATGCTCACGATCAAGCCTTAAAGGGACGGGCAGAGCTAAAGCCAAGATAACAGATATTTCTCGGTTTGAACATAGTCATGTTTGGCCTTTGAAGTACTACTAAATCAGTGTTGAGCAATTTAATGTGAATTTTCTTGCTGGCTTTGCCTAAATTATAAATGCCTATAAACGGTAGTAATGAAATTTTATCTCGTATATATATATAAATAATAATTAAAAATACACCTCTTCAAAAATTCTTATTATTTTAACCGTTTTCTAATACATTGATGTAAATTAATATAAAGATTAACATCATCTTTAATGAGGTATCCTAAAAATAGATTTTCCAGAAATTTTACCACTCTGTTGGACTCGGTTTTCCCAGTTTCGCACTTTGCATTCGTAGATTTTATCAGTTCAGTTTTTCCAATTAACTTTATTATGTGGGTGCCTAAATATTTGATGACCTGCTTACCACAGTAGCCAGAGTAATTTCAATAAATGATATAATATTTTGGGACTAGGTGGCGTTGTGCGTTAGATGTCCGGAATATATATTTATTTATTTAATGAATAAAAAATCGAATATTCTAAAGGGTGGTAGGAAGTACATTTACATGGCTTCCTAAAACTCAGAGG
This sequence comes from Hyphantria cunea, assembly GCA_003709505.1. Taxonomy (NCBI): domain Eukaryota; kingdom Metazoa; phylum Arthropoda; class Insecta; order Lepidoptera; family Erebidae; genus Hyphantria; species Hyphantria cunea. Next base: position 11,262 of record PKRV01003621.1, on the reverse strand, counting down.
TAGGTATTAAGTCGGGCCGACCTATATCTACCATTTGGATCTGTCGCAGCCCGTATCCCTTTCCTGTGCATGCTTTTCTAATTTGATGATTCGGATAAACGGATACTGGAAGCTAATGCAGTCTAGTTCTGTTTCCCATAACCCATGACAAATATGGTATTCTTTACAGCTTTTGCTTCCTTTTACCTCATTTAACTTTTTTTATTATCTCTTTGACTTATTCATATCGCCTCTTAAACTTATTCGTGAAAATAGGCTTAAACTTATTGCAACACACTGTACTGATCTTAAATAAAATTAAAAAAAGGCACGATTTATTAATGCGTCACTGAAAGATTCTACTCAGAATAAACTAGAAGAATGTACAGTGTTAGAATGTCACTAAACTGATCATTGCGATAGTGCTGATAGATCTTTGCGACAAATTTATCTAATTACAAACCTTATAGAGCTAGTAATCGTAAGAAGGTGAATACCTCGAATTAAGTAGAAAAGAATTATTTAACACATTAAAAACAAATCATTTATTAGCGGAAATCGTATCGATCATAGTATTCAGAGGTGACCTCAAGGATTCTGATTGTGTGTCACTGAGAACAACAAAGGTTCCTTAAACAAAATGGCATGGGTGAAATAAAGTACCATAAGAAGAATATAAGAAGATGATGATTATTTACTTACTTAGATAATCTGTTTTGTACTTCTGAACTTTAACACTCTCAAAACGACAGATAGAAAAAAGATACGACAGGGGACTTTATTTAATAGATTTTAAATTTATTAGTTTTAAGGTTTTCATATAAATTTTTAATTTATTTCAAACAACCAAGGTATGAACTTTTGCAACATTTTCTGCAACATGGATATTTTGTGGATTTCTTTTCAAGACCAAAATCTGGACATTTTTCTTTATTTAATTCTTTCAATTGCTTTTTCAATTTATATTTTCTAATCAATTCTTGTTCTTTTTCCTTCTGTGCCAGCCATACGGCTAACTTCTTTTCTACTTCCTGCTTATTTTTTAGTTGTTTTAGTACCTTTTTAGGTACCTCTATGTCACCGAGTTTATTAATAATTTTACCTTTGCTACTAACTTTATTTTTTGCTAGATTTACAATTGTTTCTTTTACAGCATTGTCTTTGTGCTTATATGATATACTTAATTTCCTTCTTCCACTCGAATTAAAAGCTTGAGTAATGTTATCAGTATCCAGCTCAATCATGTCGTTCATAGTTGTACTATTAGCTACAACAGTAACTCCCGTCTCATTGTTAGTTCCTTGTAGATTTTGGATATGTTCTTTTAGGTACCCCATATATAGGGAACCTTCAACAACATCACTGTCGTTAGTTAATTTTAAGTACGTGAGTGCATCTTCTATGGCTATTTTAATTTTCTTTAAAACACGTTTTTCTTTATTTTCTAGTTCTTTTATTGTTGAATTACAGTTGGTGACATTTTCGGGCGCACAATAAACTAAACAAATAAAGTGGATCACAAACAGGAACAAAGGTTTATTCATTTTAAAATGAATATTTTTAAAGCCTCGGTTATTTGACGTAAGTATGGTAACCATTTTCATGTGTAGAGCACAGAAAACAGTTTATTTCTACGTGATAACGTTTTGTTATCGAATATGTTTTATATTTCAATTTATTTTAACAATCGTAATATGCATAGTATTCAAGACTTTTACCACGATAGCGTATTGGGTAATTCACTTGTTGCAGTTAAACATAAACCTTATTTTACCTGATATCATCCCACTTTACGAGATACATAAATAAGTCGATTAATGAATAATCATTGCTCGATCTAATTCATATTATTTCTAGGAGATCAAACTGGTGATAGATATGAGTTCTGATCATTCAAAAATCCCCTCAGTTAAAAGCTATGTGAAGGAATGGGTGTCACTCCCAACCGCAGATGTTGGGATATAATAATTATTTTCACGAGAATTAACGCGATCACTTATTTAAACATACCTCTGAGTTGCCTGACGTTTCGACCAGGTTGCACTGGTCATGGTCACAGGCTGACTGTGTGTGTGTAGAGTTATGTAATACCTTTAAATAGATGATCGTTTTAATTCCTGTGAAAATAATTATTATTTCATGAAAGGCGAAAGCTTAAAGTTGATGTTGGGATATTGTATTTATACTAATCGGCGCGAGATCTTCTATTGCATGTTTCAGGGTTAGTAGTGTTGTGTATTAACATACTACAGCTCCGTAGTTCAGTGTATCTTCAGTAGATGAAGCTGTAATATTTTATATTATTGTTGCGCTGTGTGTGGAAGTCATAACCATAGCTGGAGTGTCAATTATCCAGGGTATTTAAGTATGGTAGAGTTGAACCTTAGAAAACTGTAGCTGATGGAATATCCATACTAATATTATAATTAGAAATAGACAGTATATGTATACTGATATACGCTTTAAATTAAGTTCGGTATAGAAACAGATTGGACCTAGGCATTTCATTATATGTGATGATAATTTTGACTGCACGGTTGATCTAGTGGTCTCAGCGGGAGGGGTACAAATGGCGTGAGAAAGCGGTTCCCTGATCCTTCCCGTCTTAGGCGCAGAGGGGCACACCGTGTGGTTTTAGTCGATTCGATTTCGATGCACCGCCCCGCCGCAAACCCCTGTGGAAAGGCCCTAGGGGGTTAAAAAAAAGTACACTCAGCGGTTGCCACGCCACTATTACGCAAAGTGTTGTGGGTTGTGATCCCACATGGGACAACACTTTGTGTGATCTACAATTTTTTTTCCTATTTCCCACTTACTTTTGTCCATGACCGTCCTCAAGAATCAAAACATTTTTATGCTTAATTTTATTGAAAATCGTATGAGAGTATAGCCGTGAAAACAGAAGGAAAGACAGAGCTACTTCAGAATTTATAATATTACTATGGATTAACCTCACAAGTTACAATATGTTTTTATATATTGTTAACTCTTTGTTATTCACTAAGTGGTTCTAATGTTGGTTTTTAATTTATTTTAATGAAACACTTGATATGGTATACATCTCCTACAATTCTTACATTTCCAGGTTCCTAGGTTTCATTTTAGTCCAGTTTTTCCCTGCTACTCAGTTGTTAGTATAGCTGGCTTTTTAAGTCAACATAATGGCATGCAATATAATGTCAGAGCGAGGAACCTTCGAATAATACTTGACAATCTAACAAAAACCATAACAGAAAACATCAGTTTCATTGAGAAATCACTTTTTTCTTATTTCAACAAGTAACGAATTATTAAAAAAAAAACGACTGCGTCAATAGCTGCCATCTTTAATAAAGTTATTGAAGAACTAAAAAGAAAAAAATCTATTTAATTTCTTTTTTTATTTGTTTTTTATTATTTTGATGTACCCAGTATCATTCTCACGAGCAAGACGAATCTATTGACACCACTCACATTTACGACATTGGGCCCTAGGTCGTGCCTAAGAAATATACATACAGACATACTTAAAAGTAAAGGCGGTCAAAAGTAAGCGTCATTTATTACCCGACTGTTTTGGATTAATACCAATACCTGCTAATTTATTATCTACTTACAAGTTGAAAGTTCCAAAGCGTTGGTGTTTTATATCAAAACTCCAACTCGTTATAAAATGGCTGGTTGTTAATAATTCAGGCGAGCAGCAGCAAGTCTGGCGACACTTGATACCGAGCTCCTCTCTAATTTAAATACGTAGTCTAAACACTTCGGCAAAATGTTACCTTCCGTAATAATAGAACATAAAATCGTCTTATTATAAAATGTAAATGGAAGATGGCTGCTCGTTAGCGAATCTTTAATTTTCACCAGAAATCACTTTGACTTTGTAATGTCTGGCCTGTGGATACTAAAATGGCGGATTCTCTATATATTTATATTTTTAAGCAATAGAGTAGACTTACGTATTAATTAAGATAAAAAGGTTAAAATCTATTTTAATTAGACTGATACAAAGTAAGACTGTACAAATAGTTTTAAAATCGATTGAATCATCAAGACAAGTGGTAGATACAAGTATAGGTTTTATAATCGCTTGAATCATCAAGACAAATGGTAGATACAAGTATAAGAATAACATTGTGGTGTAAGTTTTAATTTCCTGATCTAAGGGCGCCGCAATGTCCTCGCCAAACGAAAGAAAATCAAAGAATCGAATATATCATCGAAACACAAGTTACTCTAGAGACTTCCCGACTAGTAGTAGTGCGTAGCTGTAGCGTCTTAGTTTTATCTAACTAAATAGATCTATAATTTATTTTCATATTTTTAATTCTTTGAAATGAAAAATTCAGGCATTTACCACCATCAAATATTTGCCAATTCTAGTTACAACTTTAGTTAAGGAATATTATAAACACTAGGAAGTGTTGGTTATTTTATTGTAACGTTCTACTTATATTGAGAACCTCCAACCAAAAAGCGTATGTCAACCTCTATAGTCAGGCAACACACTTGTGCCTCTTAAGCTGGAGGTATTGATAAACTTCAGTGACCCGTAGCCTTGAAATGATAGGCTTACTCCAATGTCAAAAAAGTCGATTTAGTGGCTCCACACCTCGGAACAACAACCGAAGCCTATGTTCCGTCGATCGTATCGATAAAGACATTGATAATCGAGTTATCGACGGCGACGGAACAATGATCGACGCGAAAGGGTTGACAATAACCCCCTCGTTCACCCCATTGGAACTTCGGGGCGTTGCCAATGTAGTTATCAACTTGTACTGTATATTATGATCGTGATATCCGTTGATTATGCAGCTTTTGATCAAAAACTGAATATTTGGTTTTTTAAATGAATATATTTAAATTTAGTTATTCAAATCATTCCTATCCATATTATTATAATCATAAATTATAAATAAACCACATCCAGACACAATGAATATGACCCTTGCATGCTTCTGAATGAGACGCAAATTTACGACCAGTCCTAGCAGGTGATATCACGAACAATACATGAATTAACTTATCTGATCTCAAATTTCCACATTCAAATATGCTGCGTCCTCTTATTCGGTTATACAGCTTCAAGATTATCTGGAGCTGAGATATTCTAGCGGCGTTCGTGCTGTCGTGTTTCGTTGGTGAGTGCGAGACCGGAGGCCTAACGATGCAAGCGCATCTACGACAATAAGCCGCCATAGTATCGGACATCATGCTGCACTGTTGCTTTGTCTACGTTCACAGTGACCACTACTCTTGGTTTCTCTTGGTACTCTTGGCTCAGTTATACAAATAACTATACTAACTATACGCCCATGCCAGGAAACAAGTGAAATCAAATGTCTACCATTTCTCACAGCCTATTGGAAACTCCACGAAAATAGCTTTAAGACCATCTAACAAATCATGTTATTATTAATTAGGTACCAATCGACAGTTCGCCGTTAATGGCGGCGTGAGATAGACACAAATCCTTATTGAATAACCTTCTGTGCCTTTCAAATGGTTTAATGGTTCGCCGGATTGACCAGGGCCGCTCTATTGATGAGGTATGACAGGGCTCAGCCAGTCCCGAGTAAGTGAAATTCAAGAGAAATTTGAGCTATATTTGGTTGCTATTGTAGTGAGGTGACCCTTTTTATTTAGGTCTACTGAGAATATTTAATTGTATTTAAGGATAGTGTGAAACATAAACATCGTGCATTCCCATCAAATTCACTCCGTCCTAAATAAAAAACTTTTTCACTGTCCTAAGCAAAATCTAAGACCTTTTAATGTGATTCTGAATCTTGGAAGCGGCTCCAACGATTTTCTGGAAATTCAGTATGCAGGAGGTTTCGGGGGTGATAAATCGTCCTAGAAAGGATTCATATTTAGAGAATATATTTAAAAAATCTGAGCAAAGCTCGGTCATCCAGGTAATGGGAATTTAAGTATGCACAAATAATTCGATTCCCGGTTAGGGTAAAAAATACATACAAGGCCTTATGAAAACTGTTAAATAAAAACATCATTACAACTTTATTTAGACAATGTTATGTACTTACAAATTTGTGTTTAGAAATTTTACTATAAAGAAATACGGAGCACAGTTTCTGCTTGATGAATGTACTTAGCTATAATTCAAATATTAATGTGCCGATTTTCATCATTCCTTCCTTTGACACACACGTATAGTGGATACGTGGTACAAAAAAACAGTACTTATAAACGATGTATTAGATGTATGAACAAATAACTAAAAGAAGGTCCAGAAAATGTTAGTTTTATTGTGTCTGCAAACAGTTAGTTCCGTTGTTGATCTGATAACTTTCTGAAATCTCGTAGTTCTAATGTTTAATCGCCGATGAAACAATACATTTTGGTGTTTGCTTTAAGTGAATTGCTTTGGAAACTTATTTGTTTTAAGTTATACACATCTTAATAAATATTAGCTTAAAGAACAGTTAAGAATGAAAGCTTTTTGTTTTCTGCTATTTTTTAAATGTTTTTTTTAAAGACAACTCCTGCTTTAGGAATAGATCTTGTCTCACGGGGAACTTTAACACTCATACTCGGAACTATAATTTGTGGATGACGTAAAGTTTTGTACCATGCAGGATTTGAACCCACAACACTTGGCGCAGCAGAAAGCAGCGTAGCGACCGCTTAAACCAATAAGCCTGCATGATTGAAGTACATTTAAGCTGTGAAATATTTGTCATATTAATTACAAATGATATATGGGTGTTTGTCTAAAATATCTTAAATTTTAAAGTTAGTTTAAATAAAAACAATCGAAAGTAAATGTCCCATTGTTTACACGTAAATACAAATTTTGTAAACATAGACACCTAGTTTTTGCCCGTGGCGCCGACCACTTATATGTGGGTTATCACGACAAAATGTAATTTGTTTCCTTCTCCAATGTCTAATCTATCTCTATACTAAAATTCATCCGTGGGAGAGCCACGCTACGGCTTGCATGTGGCGGCTCGACCGGAGTGATACCACGACCTCACAGAATACCGATGTCAACCAGCGCCTGCGCTGTGTTTCATCGAGTGAGTGAGGACACCGGAGGCCCATTTTTTTTTAACGGTGTACCTCTCTGCGCCTGAGACGGGAGAGATCCGGGAACCGCTTTCTTACGCCATCCGGATACCGGAGGCCCATACGCCAACCTTTCCTCCATTCCCCTTCCACTCCCCCATAGGCCGGCATCACACTTGTGATGCCGGCCTGGTGTTGCGGGTGTCCATGAGAGGCGGTAATCGCTTACCATCAGGCGATAAGTCTGCTCGTTTGCCACCTACTCCATAAATAAATATGAATTCATCCAAATCGGTTCAGCGGTTTAGCCGTGAAAGCGTAACAGACATATAGACAGAGTTACCGCCGAATTTAGAATATATATAAAGTGCATTTAGAATTGACATAGATTTACAAATACAGACAAATATTTACGAATCAATTATTGGTTAAAGTAGTTTGGTGTGCTTACCCGGAAACTCTAAATTGAATTCCTAACTTCGATTGAACACTGCAATTTAAACACACGCTTATATAATTGTTACCTTAATTGATTCTAAGAATGTACTATTAGTTTAAATTAAATAGTTTCAAAGTATTTTTCAGATTTAATCAGCTTAGTTCACGGCTTATTTGGTCGTAATGTTCAAAATAAGTGTCCTTCAAAAATAAAACAGTCAGTCTTTTTCTTCTCTTTTTTACTGTGCTTCTGACAATATTCATATCATAATGATTGGTTATGAAAAATCTAGCAATATAAATAAATAAATGTGGTCAGAATCCTCACTTTCTGGTTAGAACGCGTAATATTAAATTCTTCGCTCACAGACTTCATAAAATCGAAACACCCCAGACCCGAGCTCTCCTTTGTGTGAACCTGTCTGCAGCTACGTACGTTTGCTATGGCTTTATCCGACTTCTCACTAAACAGTGTGTAGTTTTGACGCATAAACCTCCCATTTGAGTCAAATCCTTGACGTTACAACACTTCTGGGTCTGAAGGATTTGTATAGTGGAGTGTTCCTTTGCGAGATGTACAAAGTTTGAAGTGGGGGAAATAGTTTATACATTTTGTGCNCATCCTATCGCTCATCGTCAACACGTCGTTTTCAATCCTCCTTTTGAATCTGTAAATGTTCACTATAGACATCGTTATCGTCCCGTCGCATATAAATGTTAATATAAATGTTATTTATACTCTCAATGTCGGGACGTAATGAAAAAATACATTGGGCAAACAGGCAGGTCTTTTCAGACCAGAATAGCAGAACATGATAGGGGTTGGAGGCTAAAAAAACGGAGTGCAATTTTGTAGAACACTTAATGGTGGAAAGCACTCGTTCGATCCTAAATTGGACTTTAAAGCACGACATGTTTGTGACAAGGACAGAAAATTAACCACTTGAGAGGCTTTAGAAATGATTAAGCTATTAATGGGGAATCATGACAAGGTCTTAAATATACAATTAGACACGAACAATTCACCACTATTAAAATATGTCAAGTCACGTCATCCACATCATTTGTTATTTGAGTTTGAATAATTTAGACGGATAATGGTTTATAATTTTAGAGACTTTCTTAATGACTTTTATTATTTTTTGACATATAATTTAAAAGACATATAATGTTACACAAATTTAGACATTAAATATAAAAAGAACTTGGTATAAACATTGTATTTCAATTTTTTCTTGATTAATGATTTATCTATTATAATTATTAAAATAATATGTTACAATTTGTCATTGGTTATTTCATATCACAACTTTGTGTAACTTTATAAGTATCTAATTTAACAAATGGCGTTGGTAGATCTAAACCATTCTTACTCTGACACACTAAGATTTTTATGTACCCGCTGTTGTTGGGTTTGGACGAGAATATTTTATTTTTTATAGCCATTAACCTATGATGATGCCACAAAGCGAAACGGGTCGGATGTTAAATTAATAAATTAAATAGAGGAATAGGTGCAAGTGAGTTTAATACTAGAATAGAAATGTTGTGTGTATATTAGTACTATCATAACAATACTCATAAAGCGCATATTACGTGCTGACAAAATTAGATGACACGTTATGTAATCATTTATCAGAACTTTCCTTAACTCAAAAGAGGTCTGACTAGATCAAATTTGCTCTCATTGTATCCCTACTCAATGCTAATCCTTGGAAGTTAATTGGGGTAACAAAAACAAATAGATGAAAAGAAGTAGAGCGTAATGTTTCCAACTTTGAGTCAGAAGTAAAATCGACTAGATATATCTGTCTTGTGATAAGAGAGACCACCGGGAACAATAATTGTCTTCATTTTAACTAAATTTGTACCTCACCAACCAAATCAATGCTAAAGTGAGAGAGTGGTAGCACTGTCGTTGTCACACTTTAGTAACTGTTTTAATTGCATTTTGGTAATTGCACTGCCACTATCTGCTTAGTTTTGTGACATAACACAGTTAACATCAGAAGTATAACTAAAAAATTAAATTTATATAAACTAGCACTGGAACTAATTAGATTCACTCAAATAGAAGTTTCATTAAAAAACTAAAAAGTCCATTCATAACGGACTTTTTAGTTTTAATCTCCAGAGCAATCTCCTTCAAGATTAGAGCGTATTAGCACCTCAAGTACTGGCAACGTGGCTGTGAATCCTGATTTACACATATCCATGTACAAGACTACTCTGTACTCTACTCTGTACTCTGTTGGACGATTTGTATCATGAGACTCTCCATTGCTTGTCCTCTATATTATTAGACTGAGGTCCTAGTCACCTCAGGTTTACGTCATTTTAGGAAAAATGATTTTTTTACGGTAGTCTAACATACACTCAGAAAGGAATAGATACTCGCTAAGCTGAAACCAGGATCATTTTACAGTTAGAAGGTATCAAAGGTGGAAAAAAACCTTGCTAACTTGTACCATTTTAGGAAGGCGGAATTTTATATATCATTAAGTACAACATTTGTTTCAATTTACCATAAAACCAAACCACATTGCATTTTTAATGAAGTTACCGCTGCTTCACTCACATAATCAGAATGTTCGATTTTGATTTTACTGTAATCTGCTAAACACTTACTTTGATAAACCTGTTTTTATGGAAAATACAGGTCCAGCTTACTTTCAGCTGGCTTTTTTGCAGAAGTGGTAAATCTTAGAGAAGAAAAAAATAGAACAATGTTAGTAGATAATTACCTGATCTATTTTTTTGTCCGAGATATTGTTATCCGTAAAACCAACCGATTGGCCAAAAAATCCTAAAAACCCATTTTTGTGACCTATGACCATTAGTAAAAAATATTTGCACACAAGGGATCAATAGAGACTTTTCAGGATTTCATTAGCGTGGTATCCGTTAGCAAATTTTCAGCTTGTTAGGAATTAATGCAAGAACTTCCCTATTTTTTTAGTTAATTTGACCGGGTGAGTAACTTCGTACCCAATTATATTTTCACATAACTTATAAGTACCCTTGTTTTGTATTTATTTTCTACACATATTATCAGTAAATTAGTTAGTTAAAACCTAATTAACCATGGATTTTATGTATAAAATATTAAAGCAATCTATACAATAATTTACACACAGTTAATTGTTGTGGATTGTGAGCGTTGAATTAAATATTAACGTGTGCAAACAATTCTAAATATGGACACGCTGTTGAATATGGTATGAGATCAGTTAAATATAGCCGATATTTCGATTACCAGAGATGAGACGATAGGTAAATGTGTGCAAAACGTTAGTTAGTATATACTAACTAGTTATAAACTTTCTACCAGAAAACAATATTGTTTGCTGGTAGAAAGTTTATGTATAGCGATTATACATACCTATTTAAATATATGTCTTTTGCATGTGTGTATACTCTACTATAACATTTGCGATTTGTGAAGATGCATGTTTGAATGCCTAGATGTCTGTCACTCTTTTCACTCAAACACCTCTGAATGAATCTGGATCAAAGAATCTTTAGTATTATTATTAGGCTACTTTTAATTCCGGTAAATATATATTTGGATAAGCAAGATAAAACAACAGCTACGGATAGCACCACACACACCTAGTTTTTTTACAAATTAGACCTAGACTTGAGCAGCTTGATAGCTGGTAGAAGAAGGCGGCTGATAAGGGTGCTCACCAAATGGCGTGCAATTGAAGAAATCTATTTCGAATAGTGGACTGCGCTAAGCCATTCGAAATAATGATGACACCCAGACAAAGAACATATGACCGTACTCATTACACAACCATTTGGCCTATGTGACGGACAAATGTT
>PKRV01003616.1:0-11853 GCA_003709505.1 Hyphantria cunea | reverse complement strand
TGCGTCAGTCGTTACGTCACGATACATTAGACATATGTGTATCCACCTTAAGTTTTGCTGGCAATATGACATACACAAGCCAAAGTACCTACTTACTTGAAATAAATGTTTTGATTTTGATTTTGAAAGCCTGGTTAGAGCATTTTTCCGGGGCGCAGTTTTGAAAGCTCGCACCGGGTGCATAAAAGGCTAGTTACGGCACTGCACATAAGTAATAAACACAATTATAAAAAGTAGGTATACAGTTCAGAGCTCGTTTACAATTATAAAATATATTGTAGGTAGGCGACGTAGGCAAAAATGACACTCAGGGACTATTCACACGAATTAGATTTCATTAATTTATTTAGTAGAAGATTTTTACTTGTTAATGCTTTCAAGTTGTGACATTTTAAATATTTTTTAACTAAACTTAAAGATTGTGAGTCCTTAATTTTCTTAGGTAATGAATTATGAATTTGTGTTCCTTCGTATTTAATATCTTTTTTCCGTAATTTTTTCTGGGCTTTCGCAAAACAAGGTGATGGGCTCTTCTGAATGATTTTAAGACTACGGGTCAGCAAGCCGAAATATGTAATAAATAGACTAGTACATATAGTGTACAGTTGTTTTAATGTGTTACTAAATTATAAGGTTTGATGCGAATGTCAAGTTTCGAAATGCAGAGCTTCTACATAATGTAGGCCGATTAACTGTTGTGGCGGTTCGGGACAGTATCTGTGATGTTTTACTTGTTATGTGCATTGTTTTAACTCTGNGGCAAAACTGAGGAAAAAGTTAGTTATATTAAATATTCAGCTATATTAATTTTCCAGGCAGGTGACGAAATTGCTCCTCCTTAACAAAGTGTGGCGACTTCCACATACAGCGCAACAGAAAAACACTACAGCGCCATCTACTGAGGATACTTCGAACTACGGAGTATCGAAGAAAACCAAGAAACCACTAATCTTGAACCGCGCAATAGAAGTTCTCGCGCCGATTAGCATTTTATACAACTTCCCAGCATCAACCTGTGGGCAGTGGCCCGCCGTGATCACCTCGCCTGGTCGGAGGATCCTCCCTTTGAGTTAGTGGGACATGTGACCCGTTCCTCCACGATAGAATAAAATGGAGTCCCTTCCGCTGTCTGTTCGCTTAGATTCTAAACTACTCAACGGATTTTAATGCGGTTTTTAACAATAGATAAACTGATTCAATAGGAAAGTTTTTATAGCATAAGAAATTCGAGGTTTTCAAAGAGTTCCTTGTAAAGTCGGGTCTAGTTACTTTATAAAAAAATTGTAATAAAAGTCTAAAAAAATATATAAGTATTTATTTACTATTCTTGTATTCAAGAGATCTTCAAATAAATATACTACAGTATTATTCTACAGTATTCATTGAAAAACCAATCTGACATGTTTGTAAATAACGAAATATTTGCGTTAGCAATATTATTGTGGTGGTTTCCTAATGTAATTTGTAACATCTGTCGTCCCACCAAATCATTCCATTCGTCATTCATTAGTCTGATCAAGTGCAGAGGACGACACGGGTGGTGCAACGGTTAAAGTATTTACACTGAGTGTTGTAAATTCAAACCCCATATGGATAACAGATTGTGTGATCCACAAATGGTTGTGTTGAGTCTGAGTGTTCTTGGTGTCTTTGGCGACATCCACATACAGCGCAACAGAAATATACTACAGCGCCAGCTACCGAAGATACACTGAACTACGGAGTAACGTAGTGAACGAAGAAACTACCAATCCTGCAACGCGCAATAGAAGTTCTCGCGTCGATTAACATTTATACAACTTCCCAACATCAACCGTTGGGCAGTGACCCGCCAGGCATGATCACCTCGCCTGGTCGGAGGATCCTTCCTTTGTATTATTTGTAAATATTGTAAATATTTGAAATATTATTTACACGATAGTGCATTTGATAACCATGTCGCTGTAGGCAAGAGAATAACACCCATCCTCTTGTGCATTTGCGGGCTCCATTTTGAAAATGTATGTAACTTAATCGCTACCACAAATCCTTTTAATTTAACGACACCTCATATATCAAAAACCATTCAGCTGATAGTCGAAAAAAAATATGTTCCTTCTGACACAATTTGTTAAAAACCTCGGCAAGGCTCATTAGCAATTTACGAGTATTTTGACTTACTTTTTTATATAGATTTTAAATTTTGTGTTCTTAATTTCTAACTATTAGAATGCTACATATTTGACTGGTCTAGTTATAGTATTATTGTTCTTATTAATGTGTTTTTAATTATTGAACTATAAAAAACATACATTAGTATTATCGTCAACGCTTTATGTTTACATTCAGAAGCATAATAAACCGAAACGTTAAACAACAATTTAAGGAGTAAGAATGAATTATTATATTAATATACAAATGCTTCATCTGCTATGTCCTTGTTACATTAATTTGACAGTTTTGATAAAATAAATATATCTTTGACTTTTATTGTTTTTTCTGTTCCTATTTTCATTACAATCACACCAGAGGCTTATTGTTTCGTAAGGTAGGATAGATGGCTGTTTGGATGCTGGATGGATGTTTCAATGTCCGAGGACTCTATTAGGTCAGTGTCATTTTCACCGATCGCCGACTCGTCATCCTCTTCATTAATCAATGTTGTTGATATCTCTACCAAACCCTCGAAACCCCTAGGTACCTCACGCAAGTTTTCATGTGAGTCCTTATAGACTGCTAGATCTATTAGTACTCTTTAATTCGTAGCGGTCGTTGTCCAAGATCTTTGTTATAACTAATGGTACCTTAAACTTTCTGGATAACTTAGTATGATTACGCTCGTTACACTTGATGAAAACGTAATTGCCTAGTTTAAACCGTTTTATCATAGACTTGCCCTCATTAAAAAGTTCAGATCGAGAGGGGGTGCTGACATTAGCAGCTATTTGAGACATTCCAAGGGATTGTGCGCGTATGCCAAACATAAGTTCTGTTGGTGTGAAGCCGGTGACCCTAGGTCTAGTACTATTGAGTGCTAGTTGTACCTCGTCTAGCTCGTCTCTCCAAGCTTTATTGGTCTCGTTTTCAACGATAGTTAGAAGGTTTTTCAATGTGTGCATTACTCTCTCTACCTGACCGTTCGCCCTGGCAAAGCCAGTTGCTATTAGGTGTAGCTCTATGTTGTGACCAGCGCAGAATTCTTTGAACTCGGTGCTAATGAAACATCGGCCCTGATCAGCTATTATTTTGTTAGGAGAACCGAAAACACACATGGCTTTTTTTTAAGGCTTTTACGGCACAAGTTGAATCTAGAGACTGGGTATATTTAAGAAGGACATATTTTGTAAATGTGTCTATGATGACAGAAGCATATTTCTTTCTATCCCTCTTGCCGCTGAGTTTGCCTGTCATGTCGATATGCACGGTGTGCCATGGTACTGAGATTTTGGATATGGGGTGCAACCTTACCTGTTGTGCCCCCAATATTCCTTTAGATGCCTTGCACACTATGCACGAGTCGATAAACCTCTGCAAATTCTTAGACATTTGAGGGGACCAGCACTGTTCGTATAGTTTCTTGAGAGTCTTATCATGGCCTAGATGTTTGATTTCAGTATGTACATGATTTATTAGCGTCCATATCAGGGAACGTGAAACAATGGGAAGCCAGGTGCTTATCTTGTTCCTTTCCACTTTGCGGTAAAGGAGGCCATCCCGAACATCGTAGGTGTGAGCGATAGCTCCCGGTAGCTCACTTCTGATGAAGTCTTTCGACTATCATCAGAATTATGAGGCATGTTCGGGTAGGCGTGGATTATCGGGTAGGAAGACTGTATTTTAATAAAATAACTGTTGTTATAATCACTTCGCTTATAATTTTTGATATCACAATTATTACTTTCACAAATTAATTAAGGATTGTTAGGATTAGCACAGATTTAGAACTTAGCGTCCACCGAGTACGTGGTTGCGTGCGCGCTCCCCGAGAGTGCAACAGTAAGTGTCCCTTATTACAAGATGGCCGCCTCACCAGTGCTCGGTGTTCGCCATGGACTTTGACATATGACATCTGACAGTGACGTTTGACATTGACTTTTGACATTGACGTTTGACATTGACGTTTGACTCTGACGTTTGACATTGACGTTTGACATTGACGTTTGGCATTGACGCTTGACATTGATGTTTGACATTGACGTTTGACATTGACATATTATATAGAGACATCAGACGTATCGAGAGGCGGATGCGCCGACAAATATATTTTTGACTTTTATCGCCTTTTATTTTCTTATCTTTATTTGAGTCTTACCAGTGCCTTATTTTTTATATTTTTCATTATGTAGGGTAGAACGCAAAATAAGAAAATGACTACAAAAATGTTCTGTTCAAAATTCCTGTTCACATTCGAAACATGAGTATTTATTAATGTTTAGTAGGTGCAAAGGAAACAGAAATAAGACAGAAGCAGCTTTAGTTTATAATTCCTTCAGAATAGTCTTAGTTATGAAACTGAGACCTTAGAATTGAAGACTTTCAATACCTAACATTGGCAGAATTTATTGATATTAGAAGACTGGTTGCGATATCATCAAACGAAGAAAAAGACTTTGTTCTATAGTCTAGTGAAACTGAAAATTACAATTGTTGGAGTAAGAATCACATATTGAAACAAAAAGATATACAGGTGAGTGCTTGTTTGGTATTTTATAAATTTAATTACCATATTGTGCTAATATATTATATTTAACAAAGAAATAATGAAGGGGGTTGGTTTTGAACAGGACTATTGTGTTGCTGTGTTCGATGTTTTTTGCCTGTTCCTTACCCAAAGGGAAACGGGGCCCTATTATCTAAATTTCACTGTTTGTCTGTCGGTAAACAGGCTGTATAAGTAAAAATTCTTTTGCCGCTTTTAACACACACAATAAACGAAATATAATTAATATGTAAGTGAGGCATCTCATACGACAAACGTGGTTATTTTGCCGTTTTATCTCAATACTAATAACTGCATCAGGTACACCCCTGAAATGTTTAGAAAATAGTACGGATTATACATATAGGCATAACTGAACACTGCCACAAACAACTGGTACCTGTGTTCAAAGTTTATTGTAATAAGCAACCTGGAACTACCCTACATGGAATTATCTGTGTTTTGGTATCACATCATTGATAATAGTCAATGATTTGTAGTTTTTATATTAAATAGTAGAGAAAATGTAACTGATGTCTGTGTGACATTTTAATCGACTAATACACATGTAAACTAGTTCGCACTACTACTGGTTCAGAAATACACATCAGAACATCATTGTCACAGCGTTGTTTTTTAAATGACGGTACCCAGTTTATTTTATGCACATTCTTATTACTGATCCCATCACAACGACTTCAAGACTAGAATTGAAGGTTTGAAATAGATTATTAAAAATATTAAACGCTCTTAGTCGACTGGTCATGTATCAGCTAACAATATACTTAAAATTACGATCGATGGAGTAAGAATCACATATTTGAACAGAAAGAAACGTAGGTGAGTTAGTTTTTATTTCTTAATTTCTTTATTTCTTATTTAAGCTGAGTGGCTGTGTCATTATTTTTACAAAGAATTAATAAAGGGGCCGGTTCCTACAAAGCAGTATAGTGTTCTTGTCTATGTGAGATATTCTCTTCAAAAATATTACCTAGATGATGATGATGGAATAACAAATGAAATGGTTTCCGTAACTAACAGTTGAAATAGTAAAATGAAGGAGAAGATCCGCCAAAAACGTATAAATACAAATCACTTCACATAAGCAGTGCCGTAACTAGGGCGGTGCGAGCAGTGCCCAGGCACAGGGCGCAGACCCTGGAGGGGCGCAGAAATGACCAGACTAGTATCTAGTTTTATCTCATGCATGGTAGCTAGTAGGTACATTTTGTTTTAATGCGAACATGGTGTAGACGCGCCCTATCTGTAGTTATATCTATATCGAATTTTTCAAGCAATCTTGAAACAATACACATGTAAAGGTGGATTATCGGTTTCATACATTTAGTATGGCAATGTTCACACTAGTACGTAACGTGTTGTGATGGTTTATGTATGGAACCGATACAATTCTGACGCGTCAGTCGTCACGTCACGATACATTAGACAAATGTATATCCACCTTAAGTCTTGCTGGCAATATGACATACACAAGCCAAAGTACCTACTTACTTGAAATAAATGTTTTGATTTTGATTTTGATTTTGAAAGCCTGGTTAGAGCATTTTTCAGGGGCGCAGTTTTGAAAGTCGGATNTCGGGTAGGAAGACTGTATTTTAGTAAAATAACTGTTGCTATAATCACTTCGCTTATAATTTTTGATATCACAATTATTACTTTCACAAATTAATTAAGGATTGTTAGGATTAGCACGGATTTAGAACTTAGCGTCCACCGAGTACGTGGTTGCGTGCGCGCTCCCCGAGAGTGCAACAGTAAGTGTCCCTTATTACAAGATGGCTGCCTCACCAGTGCTCGGTGTTCGCCATGGACTTTGACATATGACATCTGACAGCGACATTTGACATTGACGTTTGACATTGACGTTTGACATTGACGCTTGACATTGATGTTTGACATTGACGTTTGACATTGACATATTATATAGTGACATCAGGAATTGGCAGAATTGTCGACATCGGCATAGATTGACATATCCAAAAAAAAAAAAAAAAAATAGTGACATCAGACGTATCGAGAGGCGGATGCGCCGACAAATATATTTTTGACTTTTATCGCATTTTATTTTCTTATCTTTATTTGAGTCTTACCAGTGCCTTATTTTTATATTTTTCATTATGTAGGGTAGAACTCAAAGATTAATATTTGCAAAATAAGAAAATGACTACAAAAATGTTCTGTTCAAAATTCCTGTTCAAATTCGAAACATGAGTATTTATTAATGTTTAGTAGGTGCAAAGGAAACAGAAATAAGACAGAAGAAACTTTAGTTTGTAATTCCTTTAGAATAGTCTTAGTTTCGAAACTGAGACCTTAGAATTGAAGACTTTCAATACTTAACATTGGCAGAATTTATTGATATTAGAAGACTGGTTGCGATATCATCAAACGAAGAATAAGACTTTGTTCTATAGTCTAGTGAAACTGAAAATTACAATTGTTGGAGTAAGAATCACATATTAAAACAAGAAGATACATAGGTGAGTGCTTGTTTGGTATTTTAAAAAAGGGGTTGGTTTTGAACAGGACTATTGTGTTGCTGTGTTCGATGTTTTTGCCTGTTCCGTACCCAAAGGGAAACGGGTCCCTATTATCAAGATTTCACTGTTTGTCTGTCGGTAAACTGGCTGTATATGTAAAAACTTCTGTACAGTTGAAATTCCCTCACTCTATTTATGTGTGTAATTCTTTTGCCGCTTTTAACACACAATAAACAAAATATAATTAATATATATACACGTATAACGTGGTTTTTTTGCCGTTTTATCTCAATACTAATAACTGCATCAGGTACACCCCTGAAATGTTTAGAAAATAGTACGGATTATACATGGCATAACTGAACACTGCCACAAACAACTGGTACCTGTGTTCAAAGTTTATTGTAATAAGCAACCTGGAACTACCCTACATGGAATTATCTGTGTTTTGGTATCACATCATTGATAATAGTCAATTATTTGTAGTTTTTATATAAAATAGTAGAGAAAATGTAACTGATGTCTGTGTGACATGTTAATCGACTAATACACATGTAAACTAGTTCGCACTACTACTGGTTCAGAAATAAACATCAGAACATCATTGTCACAGCGTTGTTTTTTAAATGACGGTACCCAATTTATTTTATGCACATTCTTATTACTGATCGCATCACAACGACTTCAAGACTAGAATTGAAGGTTTGAAATGGATAATATTAAAAATATTAAACGCTCTTAGTCGACTGGTCATGTATCAGCTAACAATATACTTAAATTTACGATCGATGGAGTAAGAATCACATATTTGAACAGGAAGAAACGTAGGTGAGTTATTTTTTATTTCTAATTTAAGCCGAGTGGCTGTGTCATTATTTTTACAAAGAATTAGTAAAGGGGCCAGTTCCTACAAAGCAGTATAGTGTTTTTGTCTGTGTACGATGAATCTCTTCAAAAATATTACATAGATGATGATGATGGAATAACAAATGAAATGGTTTCCGTATCTTAAAGTTGAAATAGTAAAACGAAGGAGAAGTTCCCCCAAAAATGTATAAATGTTGCTGAAATTTAGGTGAGTAAAACGATTCTGTTCTCTAATGGTTCATGTTGAAACCGTTCAGTTCATCAGTCATCAAGTTACCAATTTTTATCTCTAATATAATGTCCAACTGCAGTAAAGTGAGCTTAGCTGTCTTTTTACTGTAATTTATACGTTATACTCAGTTGGCGTTCATAAAATTGTATCAAAATAATAGAATTTGGTGTAAGACATCATCGCACATCTCTTCCTTCACGGGTAGTTGGAAATAAAAGTACTGCATAGATACTTATATTTCTTATTTGTCTGTTATGAATGTGATAACTCTTTACTGCTCTGATTATCGGGCCTGCGTCTGTTGCGGGATATTTTTGTAAATTCGTTGGAAATGAAAGTACGAGGATGAGACTGAGAGCTATTGAGGGCACGCCCATTTACTGTATCATCTTGTTTCTATAATCTGAGATTGGAACGAAACGATAATCTCCTCTACTCTTGAAATCGGTCAAAAATAAAGAAATAAACGAAATGGAAACACAAAGTCCGTGTTCAAACCGAAATTAAAATGAATACGTATTGTTATGTCTACAATTTTCAATATTTTTGAAGTGGGTGTTAGGTATCAGCCAAGTAAATACGATAATCTACCAATTCATAATAATATGATATTACCTGAGTTATAAAAACAACTGTACAACATTAAAGTAATATTGTTATATGCAAAGTGTTTTAGTCCATACGTTGATGTCTCGAGACCTGAATGCAACCAGTCGCACGGTGCAACCAGCGTGACGAACGTTATATTCAAAAGCTATGGATCCATAAAACTTGACTACACGGTTGGCCTAGTGATTTCAGTGGTCGCCACACCGCTTTCTACTGCGCCAAGTGTTGTGGGTTCAAATCCTACATGGGACAACACTTTGTGTGATCCATAAATTGTTGTTCTAAGTGGATGTACTTTGCGTTCGTTTCATGTATGTTTGTAAAGATCCTCGTGACACAAGAATGTATGTATATTCCTAATGCGGGAGTTGTCTTTGAAAAAATTAAAATAAATAAAAATAGCATCCTGCTCTTTTAAAACGTATGAAAAATAAACTAATAGAAAGACAAAAAAATACTCGTGCTGTTTATTATCGGTTATTGTACAAAACTTTTTCCCGTAGGAGAGCCACGCTTCAACTGGAACGGGCCAGAGCTTGCACTGTGTTTCACCAAATGAGTGAGGATACCGGAAGTACATACTCCAACCCTTCACTCCAGCCCCTAAAGGCCCGTAGCAAACTTGTGACGCGTCTGGTGTTGTAGGTGTCCATAGTTGGTGATAATCGCTTACCTTCAGGTAACACGTCTGCTTGTTTGCCCCCAATTCCATAAAAAGGGTACAGTATAAAAAAATAGATCAAGTGCGAGTCTCGCGCTCAGAGGGACCTATACAAACCTGTAGGTATACTATTTGATGTAACTAAAAATGTATGTTTTACACTTATTTGTTTTTCCTTTATCTGCGCTGTAAGACGATCCTTCGTACAAAATTGAAAAAGCCGAGTTAACGGGAAGTATCCAGTAGGTTTTGGTTCCCTCGCAAGTGGCGAAAATATGCATCATTAACGACTTTATATTTTGGTTGCGTTGGGTTAGAAGTTTAATTTTTTCACAGTTCTAAGATACAGTAGATTTAAGTATTTGTTATGAATTTCAGATTGATACTTCCATGCGTTCCTGAGAAAAATGGTCGTGACATACTGACAGAAGGACATCGAAGTGATTCTAGAAGGGTTCCGTTTTTTTCCTAAAGGTAAGTAACCCTGAAAATTGTTTTAAATTAATCAAAAACTTTCACCCATTTTGTGCCCACTAATAAATAATGAAAGTCATAGATTAATGTAAAGCAAACGAATCAGATTGAACTCGTAGGTACTAAGTATTTCATGAATTTAATGACTAAGAGTTTTCAGATTTTAAACATAATACGACAATGTTTTTTTAAAACAAAAAGTTATAATGAGCGAACGGACTATTACATTTTTTAATGTTGACCTACATTGGCTAACACCGACTCCAAAAATAACAAGACACAAGAATATGTAGTTAATTTTCGAAGGCTGATTTTATTAATATATTTACAATACATAAAAAAAGTACAAATCAAGTTGAGAACCTCCTCTTCCTTGAAGTCAGTTAAAGATAACTAATTTAACTTATGTATGTCAAAATACCTACATATATTAAAATTAAATGGCGTGCAAGTTGAAAGACCTATGTCTAGCAGTGGACTGCAGTAGGCTGATGATAATGATTAAGAAAAAAAAGTGTGTGTGTATTTTTATGTGCACGCGTTAGAAGTTAAACTTTTGCCGAAACAAGATAAAAATTTGAAAACAGGGAGACGGATTTTCGTGACGGTGTGCGCGCGCGTCATAAAAATCATTTACTCTCATCATTTTCCCTAACGCGCCAAAAGAGGTATAACTCAAATAATAAAAAAGAACAATTAACAATATTTACATACAGGCGTCAAAAACTCCTCTGGTAGCATTCTAAAATACTTTTAGTACCTTCAGGTGCATTTTATTTAACAAGTTTTTGTTTGGAGTCGCTTTCCTTTGTTATTTTTTAAATTACTTTTTGTCAGTTTGTCTGTCCGTTTATACATGCAAAATTTTGGACCGATTCGATGGGACTTGCACAGTCAGAGAGTTAAACTTATTAACTTTACCCTGCCGTGTTACTAGCGTTTGTTGTTATAAATGTAGAACGCTTATGCCTGTAATTTGCTGGAGGTGGGCGAGAATAGCCACGACTAATAAAAAATGTGAATAAACTAATGTTATTATTATTTATTACACAAAAAAAACATTCTCTCGTAGGAGGTGTGTGTCCAGCTGTGGGTTATGGTAGATTGTTGAGGATGATGATTACTTAGCGCCGAAATATTAACTTGAAACAAAGCTTCAAGTTATACTTTTAAAATTTTGAATTTCGCTAAGTTATTTATTAGAGAAACAAAAGGATATCACATTTAAATGAAATGCTCGTAATGCGGTATTTGTTACCAAACTCCTCGGATGGACCTATTCTTATGAAATGTTTTGTGCATGTTGAGTAGGTCTCAGAATCAGCGAACATCTATTTTTCATACACCTTAATGATAAGGGTAACCCACCCCTAAATAAAACATTTATTTTTTTTTCGTCAATTTTTTTTATACTTGTCAATATAACTTAGCGTAAGGTTTACATCATTCCTCTTCGAAAAAATAACAGGCCTTCACTTCCTGATCACTTTCGACCCATTTCTATTCTTCCCTTCCTCTCAAAAGTTCTCGAGGCCTGTGTATATAAACAACTCTCACAGTTTGTATACAGAAACAAACTTTTAAGCCCTCTACAATCAGGCTTCAGGCCTGGTCACAGTACAGCTACTGCTCTCCTTACAGTGACAGGCAGTGGAAAGGCATGGAAGATACCAAGGTAACTGTTTTAGTATTGGTCGACTTTTCTAACGCCTTTAATACCGTCAGTCACGAAATCTTGTTATCTATCCTCTCATATCTTATGGATTTTCCGAGACGTTGGAATGGTTCTTGACTTATCTTCGGGAGCGACTGCAATGTGTTCGTCTTGATT
>PKRV01000450.1:803216-868206 GCA_003709505.1 Hyphantria cunea | reverse complement strand
TGTTGATTTCTAGTCCAACTTCTCTACTTTTGTCCACTAAGGTTTGTATCATACATTCACTGGAATGTATGATACAAACCTTAGTGGACAAAAGTAGTACAGTTGGACTAGAAATCAACACAAGCAAAACCAAAGTGATGACCAACTCAGTACCTATAGACATAACCATAAGCGGACAGAAACTCGAATATGTACAGTCCCTGGCCAAATTATTAGACGCACTGCAATATTTCAACCTTTTTTCAACTGGTACTGACCAGTGACTTCTCTTCTAATATGACTAGGTGGTCCGCTAATCTGAGATGATTCAGTCTTGTTCCGTTTATATTTTACACTAGATGTTCCCGTTCCAATTTTCTGAAGATTTGTTCCAGAACTGCTGTATAAAGCTTTGGTGAAAATAGGTCGCCTTGCCTGACCCTCCTTTCAATTGTAAATATACCTCCTGAAGATTCTAGTTGGCATGCTTGGCTGAAAATGAATTAATGGTAGTTAGAAAAAGCTCAATATTTCGTTTAAGTGAAATATTAAAGGATCACCTTTCTTAGCGTACTCAGTAAATACGTTACTAATAGTAGTATTATTTTACATACCTAACGATTTATCGAAATAATACGAAGTACACATTACTAAAAGAATTGTAAATTGTTATTAATGGAGCAACAAAATTTAAATACATTTCTGCTTATTAAACTCTGCAATGTTTTTTTCTCAATTTTCTAAAGGTTATTTCTTGCAAAACAAGAAGTTTTTAGTTTATATCACTATATAAAAATGCATAAATCAACATATTAAATAAAATAATATTAACATTATTTTGTATCAACGCAACAATGCTAAGTTTCAGTATTTAAAACACAATTGAATACGACTATACGCTTAGTCGGCTTAGAGGTTCTTGAAACTATTCTGTTATACATTTTCGGCTACGAGCCAAATTTAAAATAAATTAAAGAAATCTACATCATGCGAACAAGTCTGACCAAGCTTAAAGATTCATGCAAAGTCGGCATTAAGGGAGGGAATGTATGAAATTTCAGTAAAGTCAACATAACCAGGAAGTCGGCATTAGGCTCATAACCTATTCAAAATTACTTCTAATAGGTGTGGAGTAAGATATTTACTGTACCTTTTACTGTGCAGCGGAGCCAAGGCGTTGCATTCACAAATAAAAGTCTCACACAGTAATTCTATTTGTCTATTTTCACTACACATGAATATAAGATATACAGTGTACTTTATGGGATAGTTTTGAGTTCTATCTTAATTTTTAACACAGTTTTTATATCGCTGTTAGTATCTTGTCGGTAAAGATATCACTGTCCATGCGCACCGCTACCGATCTACCCTCCGTTAAATAATTGTGTCGGTGTACGCCCTAGGCAAGAGGTTTGGCTTGAAATAGATTTAATTTAATTTATATGATTTATTTTACAAACAAAAAAAATTTTTGGATTAAAGGAATATTGGATATATATATAAACAGTTTTAAGGAAATATGAATTTGACAATGATTTAGGTATTAATATAATAATAAATTTTAATGTGGGTATGTTAGACCCGCTACAATACTCCCCCACCGAGACCTTTTTAAGGTCGATAGTAGTTGGGGAAACGAACTATTCTTCCGCTCCCAGATTTTCTTGGAGCATCCCTTGCGTCAGGAGCAGGTGTGGTGGTGTCCGTAAGGGTGATGGTGTCATCATTTTTGGCCATATATGCTGGTTTTGTAGGGGAATATGATGGACTTGTGGAAAAATAACCTGGAATTGTAGGAGTATAATTCGATAACATGAAGAATAACTTAGAGAAGCAGGGCTATAAACAAGACTCGTCGGCGAATAACTAGGTGAAGATGGCGAATAACCTGGAGAAGTCGGAGAATATGCAGGGTTTGAAGGAGACTACGAAGGTCTTGTTGGTGAATATGATGGACTTGTTAGCGAATAACTTGGAGATGTCGGTGAATAGATAGGTACGTTGGGGAGTAAGCAGGATTGGTTAAAGAATAACTTGGTGATGTAGCAGTGACGTTGGAGAATATAACGGAGATGTGGGAGTGAGGCTTAGAGTAGCAGGAGCATATGCGGGACTTGTAGGGGAGTATGGCGTTGATGCCGCTGCCGGCGATATATACGGGGAAAGTGGATGTCCTGGAGACCCAGGAGAACCAGGTTGAGAAGACCAAGCACTGTAAGCTGGCGATAATCCCGATGCATCTAATGCACCAAACGGCGAGAATGAAGGTCCTACAGGTGTAATACTGCTTCCCACTTGGCCTAGAGACCATGCACTGCTGCCATATCCAGAAGTATTCTGTGTAGACCAAGGAGTCATAAGAGGTGTCATAGAAGGAGTGCCGACACCTATATACATGTACATACGTTAGCCGCTACAGTCGGCTGCGTCTGGCGTTTCCCGCCAGCTGAAGCTGCAGGGAGTCAAACACCTATAAGCTCTATTGCCGAATCCTGCATGATAACGGCATATCCCTCTGTTATTCGAACTAGAACGTGACCGGTACTGGTTCCCACGACGAGACCGGGAGTGTGAGCGAGAACGCGATAGCTGTGCTTGAAGTGATGCGACTTGTTTAGTAAGCTCTGCAACTTCTTTAAATTCTCCGTTATGGCATCATTATTTGGAATTACTTTTAATGATGCAACTTGTGTGGTGCGGGGTACATTCGGTGCTAGCTCGTACACACTATAAGCTAAATCACCGAGGCTGTGTAATGGAGTTGTTTTTGGTTGGGTTGCTATCACTGTATGCAAATTATGAGGTAACCTACTAGCTCAGAGAGTGCGAAGATAATCATCTGGTACCTTACGTCCTGCCAGGGAGCGATGATGACGAAGAACTAGCCTTAACCCTCTTCTGAGAGGAGACCCGAGTCCAGCAGTGGAGGACATTATGGGTTGTTGATGGTTGATGATGCCTTTGTTCCGGTTAATCTCTGAAACTACTGGACCGATGTTGAGGGAACTTCTACTGGCAATCAGCTAATGATATAAGAAGTAACTTAGGCTACCTTTATTCTAAACTAGTTTCGTCCCGCAGTGTCACCCGTACTTATTGTTGTAAATGTACAACAACAACTGCGGATATAACCGCAGGAAATAGCTATTTCAACCTCAGAGTTTCTAATTCATAATAATAAAATATAATACTGTATTTTAAAGTGAATATTTTAGTGTTATAAATAATTTTTAACACAAAATGTCGCGTTGTCATAAAAATATAAGATTATGTGATATTCGTGTACGACGGAAAGGCATGTGACGTAGAAATGTTAATTTTCTCGCCATTTTTACTTCTATTCTGACTGCCTGATTATCTTCCGTTTCATTGCAATCTGTCACTCCAGACTACGGACAACACGGCACGGTCTACAAAAAGGTTTGTATTTAGATTAAGTCCCATGAATAGCTTGGCTCTGTCAAGACTTAAGTCCTGTTTAGGAATGAAAGGTATTTCTGTTTTGGCCGAATACGTACATGTCAATGATTATCAGGCGACTATAACGCCATACGTTACGACACTTACATCATCATCATGCATACAATTTCACATAGGGTTTGTTTCAAGTTCGTTTCTGTTTTTCCTTGTCTTCGCAATGCTTTTGTACTGCTTGAGCTTCCTTGGACAACTCTTAAAATACCCATGGGATGAACAGGGTTTAGGTCACAAAGATCTTAATTTGTCACCACGAGAACAATAGTAAAACTATCAACGTTGTAAAGGTTTAACATGGCCAAAAAGTCACCTATTTTACTACGTAGAGGGTCTGTCGTCAAGAGCTGTATTCTAGATTTTTAAATTAAAAGAAAAATTACTGAAATTAAACAATTACGTAATAAAGATGAGCAAGTGCGTATTCTTTTTTATAAAGCCCTGATCTCAATAAAAAAAACATATACCGCAATGAACACATCCTTTATGAAGGGATCTAAAATGTATTTAGAGCGAGACAATTCGAACGCACCATTTAAAACAGTTTCACGGACTTTTTGAATTTAGAACTGTCGAAGTGTAGAGCGACGCCATGTTTACCTATTTGAAAATTCCTTATTTGAATTTCAATTCACCATAACTGTACGCAGATGCAATTTTTGGTCGACTTACATAATAGCATCTAGCTTTTTCTTCTGAACCTTTATGAATTAAATATCAGTTCACCTTATAACGGAATGATATTAGGGTTATCTAATTGCTAAGTTATTATAATATTCTATTAGTTTTCTTCATAGTACAAAGAAATAAACTATTCTCTATTCTATGCTATTCTTATAATAGGTCACATAAAACGTATTTTTATCATTGCATGTTTTTTATGTTTATCTTTAAGTTCNAACTTAGCATATACCTTTACATTAAATTATCTTTAAGAACAAAGGTATTTTTCGGGTACGAAGTGTTTTTGCCACATATTTATTACAGAATATTTTATTTTTACTTATTTATATTTTTAATCATATTTTGTTTTATATTCCAATCCAAATATTAAATGACGCTATCAAGATTACACTGGCCCTAAATTAGGTAAGTAGTTTTGCTTTTCATTTGGATGTTATTCGTTTGCGAATCGCGGTTATTTGAACACTTTAGTCTCATCAAAATAAAATGATTTTGTTGACTTTGTTAGCAGAAGGGTTCGACCAATTTAAATTATGCGAATATTCATTACATATGTTTTGTCATTGACCAATTTGTTGTATTTATTTCGATATATTTTTATTTAGATATGTTGCGTCACTTCTCGAATGTTTATGCAATAAGATATCGAGTATATTGATATCTTATTGCACCTTGTCGAGGAATCATTAATTAACTATCTAGCTCTGAGATTTACAAAATCAGTAGCTTTAGACAAAATTCAGTTTTTTTTTTGTTTAAGTTTGCAAATAGTTACGAAGTCTGCTGATATGGTATACTGTCTGCTAATTACGCTTTGCCAAATAAATATCTTCTGAAAACCAGTGTTTAACCACCACCATCACATACACAATCATAATAGAGTATCTATGGAATGTATGGATAGTGCAATTAAAGTGATGGTATTTAAACCCAAATAGGGTTCGCGCAATGCGAAAACACGGCTACAATTGGCCAACTGAAAAAAAGCATTTAATTGCAAAATAATTTCATCTACTATGTTATATGNGACCCACACTATGGCGGCCTGGGGGGAAGGGGGATGGTGAGGGGGATAGGGGGCGTTGGATCGGGGTATGGGCCTCCGGTATCCTCACTCACTCGATGAAACACAGCGTAAGCGCTGTTTCACACCGGTTTTCTGTGAGGCCGTGGTATCACTCCGGTCGAGCCGGCCCGTTCATGCCGAAGCGTGGCTCTCCCACGGTAATAATGTGCCCATTTTCTAATGGTAGGTGGCTAGTCTGTTCGTTTACCGTAAATATCATGAAAGAAAATTATATATATTTCTTTTATTTCAACAATTCGGTACAAATTGTTAAAATAAGGTTAAGTTGATTTCAGAGTAATCGTTTCAATTCAAAGTTAATGATGTTTGTTTAATAATACAGTTTGTATAGTACAGTTAACCTTACTTATAATTAGATAAAGATTAATTTCATTAAAATAAACACAGTTACGAAGGACGATTTGCCTCTGTTTTCAAAGAGATTTTATTATTTTATCATACATATTTATTAAGTAATCGATTCCTACACGTGAAACAAACATCAATTTACGCCCACTTTTTAAGGAAATATGTATGGTTCTTAATTTTCTATACAAACTCAGAAGAAAACTCTATAAATATATCTAATATTAATGTTTAATTTTAGTCAAACGTAATATGACCCATTTTTTTTAATTATTAAAGTTATACTAAGTCCATGGATTATCTTTATAATATAGCATATCTAATCATCAAAACTACATCAATACGGTGCAGGTTGTTAAATTTTAAATAATCTCAATCTCTGAAATAAATATATTCGTAAGATTATTGTTTTGGCAGCGCGCCACACCAGTAAGAAAACTTATGAGATTGCAATTGATATCGATTTGGTTTCGAGCGTGTAGCGCTGAATAAAAAAAACACATTGATACCGAATAATGTGATTTTATAGAAACCCTCTTCAAATCAAACCATAGATAAATAGAGAAACCAATCTATGCAGGTCAACATCGCTGCTAAGAAAGGGAAAATTCGAATGCCAACTCGACTGGCCAGCGTGATATACTAAGACAAAACATCATCATCATCATTTCTGAGTAGAGGCCTATGTCCAGAGCTGAACTATTAAAAACTTATTACATGATGATAATGGTGTTGAATCATACTATCACTTATTTAAATAGTCTAGAACAAATAGATTAAGAAAAATAGAGATTTACAGATAGATTTATACATATACTTTAACGTGGGAAAGCCAACCCAAGATGCCAAGATGAATGGGCCGGCTCGACCGGAAGAATACCACGGTCTCACAGAAAATCAGTGTGAAATAGCGCTTGGGCTGTGTTTTACTAAATGAGTGAAGGTACCAGAGCCCCATACCTCAACCGCTTTCCCCAACGCCCAAAGGCCGTCAACGAACTTGTGACGCCTCTGGTGTTGCGGGTGTCAATGGGCAGCGGTAAAATCTTACCATCAAGCGATTCGTCTGTTTGCCCACTTTTCTATAAAAAATACACAGACAAAGGTGTCTTTTGCTCATATAAATATGAATGTTACAGTACCTACCTACAAAGGGTCACCACTTCCGTACTCTACCACGATGCAGCGGTTATGATAAGAGATTAGAATACTAAGGTATACAAATTTACCACAAGTAGGTACCTAAATATATCTTTAAAAATAAAATGATGTTATTGGTAAGTGCATAATTACAGCTGAACTTAAAAGTTCGATAACAGGCTGAATACAGAATTAAAAAAAACTGTATGTGTTGTAAGTGTTTTTAACTGTGTACAAAAATATACTCATGTATTTAAATTTCAGTGATTCGCTAGATCAGCGTCTTTAAAATTTATTTTCTTTAATTATTAAGAAACCAGCAACCATAAAATTTATGTTTGACAGTGATTACGACTAAAAATGGGATTATACTCGTATACCACAAACTGCTCGACAGATTTTATTTGGGTTTCTAATGTGCCTTCATTGGCACATTAGAAACCTATTAAATGTGTCTGTGCGGCTATATATATTATCCAAAAAATTAATTTAAAGATATTGTTCAAAAAGTAGATTAATAACTAGGCTTTGTTGCAATCTACACTTTGATCACATCAAGACACGGACATTGGAATTCCTACCATTTGTCACATAGTCACTTACATCGGTAACACAGGACTATAAATTACCCCTAATCTGTGCACAGGACTATACCTTATTTTTTTTTATAAAATACTCCTTCGCAATAAGTTTAGCACGTGCAAATATCGAGGGCAAGCCAATTTGATACAATATTTATTTTTGTATCACGAGCGGCCACCAGCTGCGATGATTGCAGCTGAACGATCGAACCTTGAGACGATCCACGTGGAACTTACCACGAGATTAAATAAGTATTAATCTGTAAACAAATAATGCATAAGAAATGTATATTCTTACATTTTTTTATATAACATAGCAAATAATATATTTGTTTATGCAATAAGATATCGAGTATATTGATATCTTATTGCACCTTGTCGAGGAATCATTAATTAACTATCTAGCTCTGAGATTTACAAAATCAGTAGCTTTAGACAAAATTCAGTTTTTTTTTTGTTTAAGTTTGCAAATAGTTACGAAGTCTGCTGATTTGGTATACTGTCTGCTAATTACGCTTTGCCAAATAAATATCTTCTCAAAACCAGTGTTTAATCACCACCATCACATACACAATCATAATAGAGTATCTATGGAATGTATGGATAGTGCAATTAAAGTGATGGTATTTAAACCCAAATAGGGTTCACGCAATGCGAAAACACGGCCGCAATTGGCCAATTGAAAAAAAGCATTTAATTGCAAAATAATTTCATCTACTATGTTATATATTATTTTGTTTGAAGAAATATTATGTATCATTTACTAGTACATAAATACTAATGTAGAATTCATGGTGTATGATAATCATCATCACGTTACATCAAAAGCTATCAAAAATTCTCTCCTGGAGATAGGTACCTTCATAGCAAAAAGGTTTTGGCCTACTGTATATCACCCTGGCCGGAATTCTTAGAAGTGAGTTGAAATTATTTATGAACTTCATTTATCTATGACTCATTCAACGCGGGTTTGTACGTTGCCATAATTACAAAAAAAAATAGTGCATTTTGCTTATAGTTCCAGTGGATTCCTTAAGTTACTGGTCTTCTTTGTCTTTTACTATCACCCATCGTAATTTGCATGATCTGAGATCTAATACGATCGAGGAAATAAAATTCTCAAGCCGTAATACAATTATGGTAACATTTAGATCTTTGTACAATAAAGTTAGATTATAAAACGTCGAAACGATTGTTATAATAATATAAGTGGATTCCTTAAGTTACTGGTCTTCTTTGTCTTTTACTATCACCCATCGTAATTTGCATGATCTGAGATCTAATACAATCGAGGAAATAAAATTCTCAAGCCGTAATAGAATTATGATAACATTTAGATCTTTGTACAATAAAATTAGATTATGAAACTTCGAAACGATTGTTATAATCTGTATTTTATAAAACAGCATATATAGTACAGATACATACCCTATTTATTAGAACTTAAAAAACATGGCAAGATAGAAGTAACATTGCTTTGCAAATTTTTGATTGAAGTTAGTATTTTGCTTAAACTTACCTTTTTCTGGCTAACTCATTTAAACACAAGGGTAAAATGGATATAAGTAAATCTTTACATTATTTCTTTTACATCAATAAAACAATGAATCTGACCTTTAACTTTTAATTATGTACTTACTTGCGGTTAGTCAATTACTATACTTTAAATTGAATAAAATTTGCCTAAAAATAATAACTTAGTTGGTTTTCAATATGCTATTGCATAACTGTCGTCTGCATCCATATAATTATTGTTATTAAAATCTTTGTATTTATTTACTTCATCACTTAATTCTTCCGCATACGGGTCCACGTAATCTAATGGATCTTCCTGATAGTTGGATTCCTGATACTCTTCTTGAGAGTATATTTCATTTCCATAATTTAAATGCTCTTGAAAATCTTTATAGTCTCTTAATGAATTCTTATCAAGACCTTCGGGTTCTTGCTCTGAGGGATCCATTTTAATATTCACTTCTCCATCGTAACTTTCATCCTCATTAGCTTCTTCCAAATCAACACTCTCTAGCTGATCATTTGGATCTTCTTTATCTATATCATCAGCATATTGAGAGTGAATATCTTTTGCATTATTAACATCTTCAAAGTCTGCATTTTCTGCTGAATTTTCACTATAAATATCAGAATTTAGTTGCTTACCTTCTATTTCTTCATTATCATATTCAGTATCATTATCGTCATCATCTTCAGTGTCATCCACTGATTCGTTGTTAACATAACTATACATGTTAGAGCTTGACTGCATCAATTCAGCATTGCTGTTCGCAATATAAGCCGCACTCTGTACATTTTTATTTATGTCTGTATCACCTAAGTCTTCGGCACTATTATTTTTTTCTTCATCACTTTGGTTCGTATTTGATTCACTATTCGCAAAATTTTCAATGTTTTGTATGTTTACATTACTATCAATTACCGTCTGCACTGTCAAAACG
Source organism: Hyphantria cunea (assembly GCA_003709505.1). Classification (NCBI taxonomy): domain Eukaryota; kingdom Metazoa; phylum Arthropoda; class Insecta; order Lepidoptera; family Erebidae; genus Hyphantria; species Hyphantria cunea. The sequence goes on along the minus strand of PKRV01000450.1, from coordinate 858,460 downwards.
GCGTCATATGGCGTACCTGGTTTTCCGATGAATACAAGCACAACGTATTTATAACCAGGACCACCGTCTACGATACTTGCTTTTAAATCTGTGCCAAAATCGATACCACTTACTCGAATATGACCTATTGTATTACCATAGCCTATAGCTGGATATCGTAAAGCTATTGATCCTCCAGGAACGGATACTCTAATTTGTTCAGAGTTGGTCTTTTCCAGTTCTTCATTGCCAACATCGAGTAGAAATACGAATGGGTACTTGTGAAAAGGATTCGCGGCCACGAACACCGACAAGTGACAGATAATGAATACAAGTAACATCTCGACAGTTTGGATTGTAATGTTAAGTCATGGTACACTAGTCAGATACTTATATAACTGCATTTCACGGTTGATACCTTTTGGTTTTTGTTTGGCCCTGGTAATAAGCGTAACGAAACCAATGTCAAATGGTTTCATGATCGGGATCAGGAAGATGTTTCATTCTCGTAATTGTTACATTGTACTTGTACAATATTATTTAGACCGCTGGACTTTTCTTTGTTACAAAAAGAACAGTGGCAATTTAGAGTTGTGTTGTATCCGTAATATTGTTTTGTTACATTCTATATAATACTTAATTATCTTCGTATTTACTGTTCTATATGATCAATCATTATCGTTTGCGTTTATCTATTTAAGACCTAGTCCCTAACTAGGTGGAGTTGTATTATGGGTACTAGACAACTGGTATAAATACATTTTTTTTGTCAATACATAAATACTTGAACACATACATTGCACATTAATTGTAAGTATTGTTTTCCTAGCGATTACGGCCACGGCGGCCAGTACCAACGGAGACCAGCCAACTACGCAGGAGATGTTATAGTCCACAAGAGTGTACTAAAACACAGGTGCACTCTCTGCTCCCTCTCTTTCATAATCCGATGACCCGACGATTAACCTACACAATCAGGGAGAGGTCAGGCGCAGGACCGACAGCTTTAGGTGCTCCAACCTCCGAGCAGTTATTAAGTACTCTTTGATCGGCAGTTACATACGTCAACCGTTAGGCAAATTATTTTGATTATTGTATGTAGATAGTGTTACTACAACTCTGTTATTAAAATTCCAAATGAAAAACCCATTAATCACAGCTTCGCTTTATTCAATATCGCTATAAACCATAAAAATATACATAATGTCTTTCAAGTCCAACAGTTATCAAAATACTAATAAATCTTGCGAACATTGTGGAAGATCAAGCTAAAAGGGTTACAAGAGGAATTTATTTAACATCAATATTTGTCTAAATCGTGCACGGATACCCACATTTTACAATAATATGAAATATTGTTTGATGATCTACGAAAACAACATATTACCTACGTAATGACTGCTAAATGAGGTCTAATTTAGAATGCATTTACAGATTACCGATTTGAAAGAGGTAACACAATAGATTTTGTAATTAATTCATTGGTTGACAAGCTACGACAGCCTGTTACCTGTTGTACCCAAGTAAAACCTAGCTAAAGACCTCAAATGCACGATTTCGACAATGATTTACGAGATTAAATGCCAGTTTCACTAATTCCTGATAAAGTTCCAGTTATATACCATATTAGCTATACAACACTTTTTGATAAGTGACTCGGAGGTCACGTTAAGCAGTCGTTCCCGGTTGTTATCGTTGGATAACAGTCGTGAAGCTTAGTTGGAGGCCTTTAGGGGGCTTAAAAACATCCAACGGTAAGATTATGCAGCCACAACGTATTCATGTCAGTCCCCAACCCGCACTTGGCTAGCGTGGGGACGTATGGCCTTAACGCTCTCCTGAGAGGAGACTCGAGCCCAGCAGTGGGACTTAATGGGTTGTTGATTGATTGATTGATTGACTATTTGATAGATAAAAGTTGCTGCTATAAATATTGTTTAGGTATAATGTGTATCAGACAAGAGATAAGTATAAGATATATACATATAATGTATTTATCTTAGACTCGTGGAACCGAAAACTCTAGTTATTTGATAAATAAGTTCAGTTCATAAGTCTATCAAGTACCTTATCATCAAGTGGTGAAACTGGCCGTAACAATTTTAAACCTACCGCTTAATATAAGTTATATAATATAACCAGCCAATACTTTTTTAAAGGATTACATTGTACACATAATATACATTTATTAATAAATACAAAGATCATATGCAATTATCATATTGTCACACAATAGAAATTCATAATATTTTCCATCACACTCACATAAAAAGCACCAATTTCTTAAAATCTAGCTTTTAACTTTTTGAGATAATACACATTAATTTAACTAAGTAATTACAATTATTTTGATAATTCATTCATTAAAAAACATCTCGTTTAAACGCACAAAATTAAATACATTGAATTAATTCAATGTATATCAAGTTCATTATTGCCTTCATTATGTATTTACAAGTAGAGACCATATATGGCTGTATTCTTTTGGTACCAAGAGAGTCTTACTAAAAAATAAAATCTATTAAAATTTAACTTTAAACAATACTAACCTTGTTACAATTTGAATCTCGTCGGTGATTTTATATGACGGGGTTTTTATTGTATAGAAAATTACTTTCTTTTTAAATTTGGAAATTGAAAACGCATCAAAAAGCTCTTGCAATGAAGCACAAAAATCGACACAGTTCCAGAATTTTGAAGTTTCTTTATAATTTTCTTTTTTTTTGATAAATGATTTTTTTTTCATGATTAGATCTTGCAAATGACAAGAGAAGCGATGTGACTGGTTAATCATCGTCATCATTTAAATTATATATATTCTTTCAAAAACTTAAATTCTTTTGAAATCATCAATTCTATTTATAATTTTTAATCTGATTACACTTAATGACATCCCACTATATAAAATTCTAGATTCGCACCAGTTTTTATTAATCTTTTATCCCAAGACATTTTTAGGCTACGAGTCCATACGCGGGGTGCGTATCGGCACACATACAGTAGATAGGTAAATCTTTTTTGTGAAATTTTAAAGTCCATTCATTCGTCCCTTCTGAAGAAGCTACTGACAGATGATATTACTTGACAGTTTACCGATTGATTCAACATTTGAGCAAAGGCAAGGAGTTATGATTTATATTTAATCCAGTTCAAAAATATTCACACAATGGGTACTGACTCACCTATACAAACTTACAAATTAAACAACACTTAAACAATAAAATAGGTAAGAAATTCACAACAGATGAATAACTTAAAAATATTCATAGAAATCAATGAGAAGTAATCGAATATTTGACATAAGTTATCGTAAAAAGGACCTCATTTGTTTGTTCTGATTGTTCATTGAAGCCTGCGCCCTATCCGCCGAGCAGATCAATTTATCTAACTTACTTATTTGAGATGTTACTTGCTGACCAATATCTTTAACAGCTGCTTTACCCAATAAAGATGTATTTTCCTGGTCTCCCATCTGTTTCAAATCGTCTAAAGCTGAATTAATATCGCCGCCATTTTGTTTTGATATTCCCGCGCGAGTTGTCATTTCGTTATCGCTGGGACCAAGACCCTCATTTACAGAGCCTATTTCCGTTGAAGGTGGGATGTAATCCTTATCGTAATTAGTTTGCCCAACATAGCTAGGTTCACTTGAATAGGATAAATTGTCCTTCGCTGATAGTTTTATGCGAAAGAAGTTTGTAATAGTACCACAGACACCCTGTAATCAAAATTGTTTAAGTATATAAGATAAAAGATAAGATAATTAGTAGTAATTAGGGAAATAAAAAAAAAAGTAAATCATGTTGGACATCTAACACACAACGCTATCTAGTCCCAAGCTAAGCAGAGCTTGTTTTATGGTAACTAGACAACTGATATAAATACATACTTTTTTTGTAAATACATACATATTATAGATAGAAAACATCCTAAATCCAAACCAAACATTTACAGATCATAAAAACATTTGATCCGACCCAGGAATCGAACCCGAGACCTTAAGCAAGCAGTCGCATACGCTACTGCTGCGCCACCGAGGCTGTCGATAAAACTATTTGTATGATATAGAAACGATAAGTATCTAAAGATGTTCCTGTCTGAGAATGACTTCTGTCATTTTATGTCACTTGAAATTTAACTTACTATATAAATATTGAAAAGAAAACTTTTAAATCCTAATAAATTTTCTAAATTCATATGTATGTAACTAATCACCAACTGTAACTATAATAATATAATTCATAAATAAATAAGCACAAATTAAATGTATGACCTGCCGGCCTACCTTAAGACGATTGATTTTTGTTTGAGTAGAATCCAAAATTGTGTTCAATTCTGCCAGGCCTCCGGTACCGTCTTTCAAGTGATCTTCTAACATAGCAGTATTCTGAAAAATTTTTAAATTATAATATTATTTATGTCTGAAGAAGAATTAATTCGTGTGAAAGAAGCACCATCAAGGCCGAGTCAATGAACATTTAAAGAAGTATTTTAGTTATCTGAAATACATAATTACGTACAACATCATTAATATAAGTCAGTTATTTGCACTGTACTGAAGCTTAGTCATGTCACATCAATAACGAAATTAAAAACCTTGACCTATTTTGCAAAATATTTAACGACATGTATTTGTCGGTCATAAACATATTTTCGTTATTAGTAATGAAACTTTTCCTTGCCTCAGCTGTTTTAATTTCCACTTCCTCAAATTCCACAACGTCAAGATGTTTATGTTTTGATAAAAATTCATCTCTGTCAGGCAAAGGCTGACCAAATAATTCAGCTCTAGTACAAGCATCTTCATACGCTTTTAACGACATGATGCTAATTACCGTTTAAAATACAATCACTATGTAACCTTAATATTTAACCTTAAACAAAGTACAAGCAAACGATTACACTATGTAACCACCATACAATTTGAGCAAGAAGCGAATAGAAACAGGAGTACTGCATTGGTGGAAATATTGATTTTGTGTCGCACAGGCTAAAAATGCTGCGAAAATATAAAATTTAATTTAAAAGTGACTTTGTACCTGTCTCATGAATATATTTTCTTACTTTTAACATTAGTTTAGGTAACATTAAATAATTATCCCTGGTAAATCATTTATTATTAAAAAAAATTGTTATGTTGAAATCAAAAGTTCGCGCGCTTGAAACTCGTAATGAGTATTGCCAAGGGCGAAAAAAGTGTGATACTTACAATTTCAATTTTTATCACCCGCTATCAATATTGTTTTTTATGACTTTTCGGTGATTAATTATTCATTCAAATTAATATTTTTCAATACCAGTGTAATAGCTATGTACAACCCATTAGTCGCTTGCAGTTGACAAATAACTTGGAATCAGCTGCTTTTCAGGTCAATAACCTAGAGAATGAACTTTCGAACTAGACCTTTACCGGAATGAATGAAACTGGAAGAGAAGGCAATATATTCCTATTCAAATTGGTAGCCAATTAAAAACTAGAATTAGTTGCGGCTCTTATTGCAATAATCATAAAGACTAAAATGTTTAAAGTTTAAGTGCTATTGGTTTAATTTCTCCTTGTCATCACTCGTTCGTTTTTGCTGTTGGTTTCATAAATAAATGCTGCTAAAGTCACTTAGTTCTGTTATATTCACGAAGCTAACGCTACCTGGCATACAAAATATACGAATAAATTTTGTAACCATGTCTACTGGTAAGTAGTCTGTATTTATTTTTAACTGCACTTAACCTACATTGTAAAACATATAAAATTGAAAAATAAATACAGCAGAGTATATAGCAATAAGTGAAGTATTTATTGACTTTGCTAACATTAAATTTTATCAAATTAAATACTGTCATGCCTACACAACAAAAAAATAAAAAAATTATATCTCTTCTTACATCCAATAATAATTAATTTAAAAAACCAGCTTTAAAAATATTAAAAACTTTTTCATTCAATGTTTAAATGGTAAATCCTACACTACCTTTTAACAATCTAATAAAAAAACATTATGTCAAGATTGTTGTCAAGCTTTATTTGACTTTGAAATAATGGTTCAAAATTTATGTGTGTGTAATTCTGTCCTTTAAATCTTTCACCATGAAATGCATATGATAACCAAATCACCAGGATTCAATTGTATATTACAAAAGGTATACAGATACTATAGCACGAACATTAAACACAGAAGTGAGTGTCATTTTCTAATAACTCATGTACCTTCTGTAAAACATTTTTATTTATATAAATATTAGATCACCTTCCTTATCCTATATATATACTAAATAGAGAGGCTAAATTATACTTCTATTATTAGATTACTTTACAAGTGCACTAAGAAACATATACAGTAATATTATAAAACTCAAGAATAAAAGCAAACCATGTTAAAAAATAACAAAACAAAATATTGCAACGCCTTAAGCTCTTGTAACATTTTTCATTGAGATATAAATACAATGTATTTATAGCTATGCCTGCAATGAAACTCAAAAATGATATTTGTACTAAATACTCTGAAAAGGAAGAATTTATACTTGTAATTGGTTTTTTTTTCAACTAAAATTGTACAAACATCACATAGATTACACTTTCTATGAAGTGCTTTGTATTAATCCCCAGTGCTGAATAAATTGTTATTGTAGCAAATTTTTATTTTTACCTTTTTATTCAACACATTGTAGATAAGTTATTGATATATGACTAATATATTAATTTTTCGTGTCGTGGTGTTTGTTATCAAACTCCTTTGTAACTATTAGACCGATTTTTATGAAATTTTGTGTGCATATCAGGTAGGACTGAGAATCGGCATCAACATCTAATTTTCATAACCCTAAATTGTTTATTTTTTTAATATGGCGAAACAATGTTAGCAGGGTCAGCTTGTAAATATATATTTTTATGATAATCCTCAGCTTACGTATGATACTAGATAATAATAATATTATAGTAATAACATTGTACTAATATTTTAAACGCAAAAGTCTGTAAGTATGGATGGATGAGGCAGCCTTAGTAACAGTACTAGACTTGTTCTCTTTCACAATCAAGAAATATAAATAACAGTGTATCAAGCTGAATATATGTTTATTATATCTACTTTTATTTATGCCGGAAAAGTGATAAGACCTACCACACAATTGCTATAAATGAAATGTTGATATTTCAAGACACAATTATTTACTCCTAAAACTATACTTAAAATAATTATTATTTAAAAAGTTACTTTGGATTATATAATATTAACTGCCTCGGTGGCGCAGTGGTAGCGTACGCGACTGCTGTCTATGAGGTCTCGGGTTCGAATCCTGGGTCGGACCAAATGTTTGTATGATCTGCAAATATTTGTTTCGGAGTTTGGGTGTTTACTATGTATAATATGTATGTATTTACAAAAAAAAAATGCGTATATATGTAATAATATCAGTTGTCTAGTACCCATAGTACAAGCTCTGCTTAGTTTGGAACTAGATGGCGTTGTGTGTTAAAATGTCCAAAAATATTTATTTAAAAAAAAAAAATATTTATTTAATATAGTATGCTTTGAATACTCACAATAGTAGAACATTTCATTCCACTTATCGATTTTCTCAATTTTTTGACATTATTTACAACTTGTTTATCTAATTTATGTGTTTGTTTTCTTTTGTCCTTTTTTTAGTTCATTTCTCGTCAATACAAGGGCAGTTTTTTTAAATGAATTTGGAATAATCAGAACATCTGTGAATTTTAAAACAGTTTAGTATAAAAAATACATAATTAGTATAAAATATGTCACATTTCTTTTGCAGTTCCCTTAAGCTTGGAAGTCTTAAAGAAGTTACGCAACGATTATTATTCTGACCCCAAAAATGAACTGGCACAAAATGCATGTTCAAGATTTGACCCCTTTGAGGTGGCCATTAGCAGAAACAAAACAGATACCAGCCTCCATATTTACAATATTAAGGTAAGACTATTGAAACTCGGCATTTCATATTCTACATAGACAGGCCAATGTTATGTATATTTTATATTAACAAAGGAAATGAGTCCAATTTACTATGTCTTATTTTCTGTTTACATTTACATATAATATTAATTTAAAACTTAACCCAGATCTTTACAATTAGTATTTTACGACCTTTTCTTGGCCCCAACCCGCACTTAGCCAGCGTGGGGACTTATTGCCTTAACCCTATCCTGAAAGGAGACCCCAGCTCAGCAGTGGGACACTATGGGTTGTTTATGAAACTAATCTAATTACTAACAAAAACTTTTTGCAAACCTTTTGTAAATAGCTTAGTGCAGTGCATTTATTTATTTACAAATGATATTTTTAGGCCATGTATATAAGGGGAAAATAAATAAGATTCTGCTAAGTTTTCTTATCTATATTATTATGTGTATTTCATTTGTCAATTCGATTTTAATGTATTCGTTATACCATACCACTTTGTGACATTAATATTAATTAAGGTCCAAAATAATACATACCTACTCTTAAACGACAATCTCGAAATCGACTACTTCGGTGGCGTAGTGGTAGCGTACGCGACTGCTGTTTAGAGGTCTCGGGTTCGAATCATGGGTCGGACCAAATGTTTGTATGTTCTGCAAATATTTGTTTCGGAGTTTAGGTGTTTTCTATGTATAATATGTATGTATTTACAAAAAAAAAAGTATTCTAGTACCCATAATACAAGCTCTGCTTAGTTTGGGACTAGATGGCGTTGTGTTGTAGATGTCCGAAATATTTATTATTATTATTTATTTATTATTTAAACAGATCGAGTCAGAAGCTAAACCGGTGACTAATCAAGAAAACTCTGGAAGATGTTGGCTGTTCGCAGCCTTGAATGCAATGCGGCTACCCTTTATGAAGAAGTATTGTATCGAAGAGTTTGAATTCTCACAAAGGTACGGCATTAATAGTTCGCAAACTATAAACTGGTTTCAAATATAGAATAGTTTAAAATAAAGACTGTTAAAACTATATTTATCAATATCTGTTGGTCACAACTACTTTGGAACAGTCCAAATTTTTTTTTAAATTTTCTTTCAAAATTAGCTTCGATCGGCCGATAGTCCATAGCGGTAACAATTCTATTTACTAAGCAATAACTTTTATATAAGTTGAATCGTCCAACTCTTGCTTGTGTGTAGAATCCCGCTAGTTAATTAAAAGTAGAACCTTATATTTTTCATGAATAAAAAACCCATAAAAATCGCTGAGGCACAGCAGTTTTAAGTAGAATTTTAGGATCAGCAGGTCTCATTCGCAAAAAAGAAGTTGCGCTAATAGTTTCATGGACTGTAAACAATGTATGTTGTATTTAAATCGATGAAAAAGATATGTATCTTATATAATATAAATAGTATTAATTGACTGCACTAATGTCGTGGCTATAAGGGTCACCACACCGCTTCCGACTCTAAGTGTTTTGGATTGAATCCATACACTGGATAACATTTTGTGAGAACAAGTTTTTATTCTGATTCTGGGTCTTCCAAGTGTCTGTTTCATGTAAGTTTGTAAAGTCCACCGCGACACAGGGTATATAAAGAATGGTAAAGTAATTCATATCGTGTTGTTGTCCACAGCTACCTGTTCTTCTGGGATAAAATCGAGCGCTCGCACTACTGGTTGAATAATATAGTAGCTACGGCTAAACAAGGAGAAAAACTGGAGTCGAGACTCGTTAATTTCTTGCTAAAGGTATTTATATAACACTAGTTAACCCACGCAACTTCGTCTGCGTCTCTTTCCAATCATGTTCGTCGTCTCCTGTTAGTCTAACTTGATTATCTTAGGCACGCATGTAAAACACATGTAAAAAAACATGAAAATCGGTTAGATACTCCCGAATTTCGTCGTGAACAACAACGTGATACGTGAATAGGTACATTTATATAGTACTAGCTGACCTGATGAACTTCACACCGCCATTTTTTTTTTGTAAATTGTTTTCCTAAATTTCCTTAAAGCTTTTTTTGTCGTTTATACCCTCTGCAGCTTCCTACAGTTAGAACTGTTGTGGACTAAAAGGAATTACACTTCCGGTTTTCTCATAGTTTTCTTTAATGCAAACCTTGTGCTGACAATAGCAAACATATAAAAAAAGAATTAGGGAGCTATGCGCGTATATACATTACAGTGGTCCATTTTAATTTATGTATTTTAGATATCGAGGAAAAAAATAGAATTTTCAAAGCTGTTTCCTATATGACAAAGAACTAAACTAATGATATCACACCATCAACAGCTTTTAACAGTAGTCCTTCAAATAATATTTAAAAAAAACTCACTTAACTAGTTCATCGATTTGTTAAAAACATACGTGGTTACATCCGTAACCCACCCCATTGCTTTTCGCTTACATTTATCGTAAAACTATGAAGTTCGATGCAAACTACTAACAAAAGTGTGGTCGCCTCGAATATTTCAATGGCACAACATTTATTTAGCGCATAATCTCTTAATTATTGCAAATTATTGAAGACGATTTACAAAAATATATGGAACTTTTACCGCTAAAAATAACTGATTTTTAACCTTAGATTGTGTCTGTTTGGTAAGAATTAATAAAGAAATTCAAACGGCTAATGTTCTCTTTATACTTATTTCTCGGAATTAAAAAAAAACTAATTTAAAAATAGAACGAGAAACAGAGACGAGCAACGAAATAGCAGAGAAAGTTAAAATAGAATAGGGCGAATTCGTTGATTTGGTCGATGTTGAGGATTATTTTTTCTCAGTAATAGAGAATTGTTTTAAAAATACCGTTAGGAAAATTTATAGACTGATTTATTAACAACTGAGATGTTTTTTTAATGTCAAATAATGAAGCGAGCTCTTTGAATCTTTTAAAACTATAGGTATATTGCTTTTTGTTAAGGTGTACTGCATTTCTAAGCGATTTTTCTTACTGTAAGGTTGACCGTCGACCAACAGCTTCCTTTTTCTTGTGAGCCTTATAAAGTCACTCTACTCTGCCTGATGGAAAACATGAACAGACTCCAAGAGTATAACTCACCATACTAATTGTGAATACAGATTACGCAGCACAGTGAATCGCACTATTGGAGCCCATTGAAATACTTCTGCACCATTGCCTTTCTACTACGTCAAGTGTTGTGGCTTCCAATTGTCACATTTTACACAATTCGTTCTGGGTTCGTTCTTAATTCGAGTTTGGGTGTTGTTTGTATCCGATAAATGTATGTTTGCCAAGTTCCCCGTGAATCAAACAACAACAACAACCCATAATGTCCCACTGCTGGGCTCGGGTCTCCTCTCAGGAGAGGGTTAAGGCCATACGTCCCCACGCTGGCCAAGTGCGGGTTGGGGACTGGCAACAATACGTTGTGGCTACGTAAATCTTGCCGTTGGATGTTTTTAAGCCGCCCGAAGGCCTCCAACTAAGCTTCACGACTGTTATCGTATGATAACAACCGGGACCGACTGCTTAACGTGACCTCCGAATCACGGAGACGCTCATGGTAACATGCCACTAGCGGTCACCCATCCAGGTACTGACCGCGCCATCGTTGCTTACCCTCGGCGATTGTTTCTAATCACCGAGTGCAACTGGGCTATGAACGTATATTTAAAATAGGAGTTGTCTTTAAAAAAAAATTGCTTAAAGCAATCTGTCATCGGTTTACTAAAGGCAACTACATCAATGACTTTTGACGAATGCAAGTAACGATGCACAAAAAAATATTACAGATGTTTAAATAATGTTTGTTAGTATTGAATTTCACATGCGTGCGTTCATTTATAGCATAGAAGCTAGCAATGCGTTGTGATCTTTGTTTGTGCAACAATGTATAAAATACACTTATCTACTTTACTGTGCATTGTTCTACGCGGGCTGTACATATATTATTTAAAGACACATTTGCAGAGATATGCCTCACATCAGACATCACATTTAGAATTGTTGCATATTTTTATTAATTTCAAATATATAAAAAACTATTTGTAAAGGTAGACAATTAGAAATACAATTATACAATAATCTGAAATATGCTGAGATAGCTGGTCAGGCTTGTTTATTTATTATAATTAATTATTAAAAAAAACCGATTGCGTATATTTTTTTTAATTTTGTTGTGTCCTATCACACTTTGACGACTAAGATGAATTTATTTACACCACTCACATAAAAATACGACGAGCTGTTTAGGCTGTAGGGCGTGCCAAATTAATATACATTCATACATTCGAATAACATAATCCTCCTTCTTTCGCAATAGGGTAAGAATTTAATTCTATCTCTTGTTTATCAATTTGGAATATTCTTTTGTAAATGAGAGGGTTTACTTTCCGTTTCCTCTTAAAGTTAACCGTTCTTATTGTAAGTTACAGTGTCATAATACAAGTTTTGCTTAAATTGGGACCAAATAAACGTGGTAGATTCATTTTATATGCCAAAGAATGGCTCTTTATCAAATTTGCTTCATAAACTTATCTTTCATTCAACTTAGCAGCGAATTCTTGACCGTATATCATGATTTCAGGATCCAATCAACGATGGCGGCCAATGGGATATGATAGTGAACCTGGTAAATAAATATGGAGTGATGCCAAAGAAATGCTTCCCGGAGTCTTTCAGCTCCAGGCGCAGCTTACACATGAACGCTCTCATTAAAACTAAGGTAAACAAAACTCCTTTTACTAACTCCGTTAAAATAAGCGATTCCGGAGGAACATACCCCAAGCCCTCCCCATCCTTCAAAGGCCGACAACGCACTTGTGACTCATATGGTGTTGCGAGTGTTCATAGACTGCGGTAATCGCTTACCATCACACGATACACCAATACGATAATTTAGATAAGTATGGTAATACGAACGATAAGTTCAGTTTTGAAAAAAGAATAATTAGCTTTGCATAGAAACTAGAAAACCTTTTCCGATTACTTAGCCGTTTTTCGTTCCTGTTGCAGCTTCGCGAATATGCCAAGGAACTCAGGGACAAAGTGTCTGCGAACGCATCCGACCAAGAGATACAGGCGACTATCAACAAACAAATAGCCGTTATCTACAACATCGTCGCCACTTGCTTAGGTAAATATTTATTATTTAATTAAGAGTAGGTATTTGCCTTCTATATAAACAGTATTATGAAGATAAGATATGATTATTCAATTATATTAAAGAAGTTTAACTGCACAACGTTCATTTACGTCTCTCAAAAGGAATCAATTTTCCCAGTTTTTGCAACAAGGTAGTAGAGCCACGCTGATTTCAGCACTAACGGGCCGACTCGCGGGGTTGCAATACCCTTGCACAGAAGATCTACGTAAATTGATAGCATTCGTGTTGACGTATTTCATTTGTGAGTAGGAGAGCCGAGGTCCAATGATGGAGAAACAACTCAATAGGCCGCCATAGTGGGGGTCATCATGCTGCATTGTTGCATTTGCAATGAGTATGGTGACCACTACTCTTGGATTCTGCTCATGTTTTTCATCACGCCCAATAGAGTCACTTTTGCAGACTCGTGCATAATATACATAATATATTTTGTAACAACTCCGATTAGTTGTAGCGTGATTCTACATAACCTTTAATGAATATGTGAATAAAAATAGTCTGAGTACCTCCTTATAACATCAGCTTTAACTGCTTCGTTGGTCTATCAGTTGACGTACGCAATTGCCGATCAAGAAGTCTCGGGTTCGGATCCCTGGTCGGGCTAAAAGTTTTATTGAGTTTTTCTGATTATAGAAATAGTTAATAACACCTAACAGAAGTTTAGAAGTTGGGGTCTGAACCCCGTGCCACGGAGAGCACGTAAAGCTGTCGGTCCAGCGCCTGACCTCTTCCCGATCGAGTCGGGTAACCGTCCCATCGGATTATGAGAGAGAGAGAGAGAGGGACGGAGGGTGCACCTGTGTTTATGCACACACTTGTGCACTATAATATCTCCAATGAGTTGAATAGTCTACGATGAGACTGGCCGCAGTGGCGGAAATCGGCTAGGAGAACATAATTTTCCGTATAAACTTCCATATGCACTTAGTGAAAAGTTGGTAATTTAAAATTACAAACAGACTTTTAAGTTTTATTTATTTGTATAGAGTAGATTAAGGAAATTGCAAAGAATGTTAAAAAGAAGAAAAGTCAGGAAAAAAGAAGTCGGGATTTCATATTTGATTCCTATAACTTTCCAAGTTAGAAAAAAATATCAAATCCCGATTCCAAGTTTGAGGGTCACTGCTTTTGATCCTGGTATACAGGAGTTACAGTAGACGTATAGGCGGGATTAGTCCCATCTTTTATTTATTCGTTATACAGCTTAATTTTGAAAATGTCATCATTCTGTACTACCTACATGCTTCGTATCTAAATACGTTTGTTTTCCGTTTCTAGGTACTCCGCCAGAAAAGTTTACCTTCGAATATTATAACAAGGATAAATCCTACAATACCTTTGGATCCCTGACCCCTCAGGAGTTCTACAATAATCACGTTCGACCAATCTTTGATGTTGACAGCAAGGTAATTATTAAATTATTTTTTGTTTTTATGAATTAGAGTGACAACGAGCAGACATATCGCCTGATGGTAAGCGATTATCATCTCATCTTTACCTTATAATACTCCATTTAAGAGAGCACTCATCTACAGCCACTGCTGGATATTACTGTTAATAAATTTGACTGACGCTCTTGAGGTTAAGTTGGCTACTACCGTTCTGGCAGTTACAGTGCTGGAACAGCGTAACAACATATCACTAGCCAGCTAACTGACAGTTCTCTATGATATAGAGTCTATATAGAACAGTGTTAGTAAATTTATCTGACATTCGAGTTAAGAAAATAGTGACGCGCGTCGATCACGCATTACGTTTTTTTATAATAAAGTATTGCTTGTATTTGACATATGGACATATGAAATGGGTTAATAATTTACTCGAACACTAGTATCGCATATCCAATAATTTCCCTGGCAGCTTAACTTTTTTTTTATTATTCGCTTTTTTATTCTGTAATCTCATATATTATCTATATTGTAGGTTTGCCTGGTATCAGACCCTCGAACATCGAACCCGTTCGGTCAACTGTACACCTTGCACTGTCTTGGCAACGTTGTTGGTGGTCGGCAGACAGCGTACAACAATCAGCCTATTGAAACACTTATGAAGTAAGTCTTACATAACTATTTTTGTTGGTTTTTAAACTGAATACTAGAAAAACAAAAGCATACATAAGTCGATAAAATAAGGTCCCAAGATAGTGTTGTTTCAATATACTTAAATTTTACTTAACTGTGAGATTAAAGAGATTAATCAATTGAGTAACAGATAGTGCACCTAAACAAGACGGAATTAATAACAGTTTTATTAAAAGAGGGAATAAAGTTCAATATCGATCGTTTCATTTGCAGTGTTCTACGTTGATGAGTTTTTTGTTTGACATAGATCTTAATGTATTTCTATATTTTCCAGTGTGGTAAAAGCAAGTATACAGGGAGGCGAAGCGGTGTGGTTTGGCTGTGAAGTATCCAAACGATTTGAGAGAAAGAACGGGCTAGAAGACTTGGATGCGTAAGTTTTTTTTTCTTTTTCTACTATAGGGAAGCAAACGACCAGCCGAGTCACCTGCTGATAAGTGACTACCACCGCAAAGAGTCATAGAATGTGTTACTTCCTTTTGATTTCCACCTCAACCTCACCTCAACACCTCAATCAGGGCGTGAGGATGTTCGGGCTCTGGTACAGAGCGAGTTCGCTCTGTAACGCCGCTGTAATATTTCAGTTGATTCAGCCCCTCGTCAACAACAGCCTTTAACAGTTAACTCCTGGACTTAGAAGGGGCTTCTTAAAAAGGAGATTTTGGCCTCCTATAACGGTTACCAAACGAGTTGTATAGGGTTTGTTTTAAGTTCTCTTTCTCTTGATAGTGGCGATGTCCTCTATAGGTTGTTCTTTATTCTGTATTCGCCTCTCACGACCCACATGAAATAAATAGGGGACTATATCAACATTTTTGTCTTAAAAAAATTATAAAGAACTAATATTGTAATCAGATTCATCAATTTTGTTCTAGCCACGACTTCCGGCTGGTGTTCAATACGGAGGTACAGATCGGGCTGCAGAAGGCGGACAGGCTCATGTACGGCGACTCTTGCATGACGCATGCAATGCTCTTCACAGCTGTTGGAACTGATGTAAGTGCCACAGTATGATGAACGAGTGGTTGTCGTTATGTGAGAATCAAATATCCACGTGGTGACAAATTAATATACGCAGACTCACTGAAAAGAGAAGGCAACTTTGAAATAAACAAACCTTTTTAGCGGTTTCGTGTTATTTCACAAAAAACACGGTTACACAAAATCGAAGCTTGCAGTTAAGTAAAACGTATAAGGCACCTGAGTATATTTCGTTTCGCTAAATATTCTATACTCCATTTTTTTATACACTAGCTGGTACGATAAATTACTTTCTGCAATTTTTTTTTCTATATGACGGCATGTAGCAGTCAAATAGAAAAAAAAAAGTTGTTTTATTGTTTTCATCACAATTTTCACATTTTGTCTCTCCGTGTGAACCCCTGAGAATTATCTACCTTAACGAAAATATAAAAAATAAACAAATTGGTCGAGCGATTCACGTGTTTTGCGCTAAGCAACACATTTGGCGATTCATTTTTATTCATAAAGATTTACCAGCATGCCAAAGTAACTACTCTGCCTGATGGAAAACATGAATAGATCTAAGAATAGTGGATAAAGAAAAACGATGCGTCACTACTTTCTTATAAATAGTGCATCTATAAGCTCCGCCCCCTGATCAGGCCAGGTTTTCTTGGACTATAGGTTTTTAAAATATTTATTTTATAGAAATATTTTTGTACAGGAGAAAGGTAATCCGCTCAAGTTCAGAGTAGAAAACTCGTACAGCGATAAAGAATACGACAAAGGATACCTGCTGCTCACCGAACCTTGGTTCAGGGAGTTCGTTTTCGAAGTAAGTTAACTAAAATACAATAGATAATTTAAACGCTTTTCTTACGAATAACACATATAGCAGGACTTAGTCGCGATAAAATTATTTTATACCTTCATTTTCCGGCGTTTGGAACGGGTATTTGCACTCGTGATCACGGATTGTATAGTCTTTTTTTAAATAATTTTATCTAAATAAGTTCCGCTATATAACAAACACTATGGGTACTTACTTAATAGCCATAAATGCGATTCCTCTGTAATGACTGTTGTATGAAAAATGGGAATGTAGTCTTTGGTACAAAAGTAACATAACCCTAAATAGCTTACAAATGATATCTGGGACGGTATACTATGGTGATCTTGTGTTAACTGTGATGAATTTTCGTGCATTTAGGCGATTCTGCCATATATACTATAGAAATCAAATACAGCTCACTTAGGACCCATATTTTATCCGTATTGCTGCCCGTTTTACAAAAAATGTCTGCCTATTTTGACTTCATTTTGTCTCCCGCTTTGCTAAGAAGGGAAGTGGGCTTATTATATTTCCAACTCCTCCAGTTTTCTTCTGCTAATTTTGGTTCGGATTCCAAGACAGTTTAATTTTTCCTGGGACTTCCCGAGTGTCATAACTCGGTGTGTTCGTGGGTCACAGCTGTTGATCCTGGTGTACAGGAGTTGCAGTGGTGGGAGTGTGGATGGGATTAATCCCAAAAAAAATTGCGATTCTGCCCCTTTAAGTCATCAGGGGGTGTATTTGTAACCTCACCCACTCCATGAAAAGCAATGAAAAATTTCGAACTAAAAAAATACACTTCCCTTCTTAGCAAAAAGAATAAAAATAAAGCTATCTGTTTTTATAAAAGCAAATCCTGCATTTGTAATATATCCTGTGTCGCGAGAGACTTTACAAACATACGGGTAACACAAATAGATGTGACACAAATAACACCCAGCCTCAGAAAAACAATTTGTGGATCATACAAAGTGTTATCCCATGTGGTATTTAAACACCACAGTCATGTTTTCTGATCTGTTCTGCTGTTTCATCTATTTGCTTGTTTATCCACAGGTTGTAGTGGATAAGAAATACGTACCAGCAGAAGTACTAGAAGTATTCAAACAACAGCCCAAGGTGTTGCCAGCGTGGGACCCCATGGGCACACTCGCTTGCCCAATCTGTTCTTCGGAATAATCCACCGTTACCCCACCACTAGAGCTTAGTAGTCTGTATGACCAAATACTTTGTGTTCGTTTATTTCAGCGGTGCTATGTCTCTTTTAGTAAATAAGGACACAACCAAACAAGTTATAGTCCATTCGCGTTAAGAGAATAGTGATGTAAAAGCCCCGCCCCCTAACCAATCATGTACGAAACGATAATCGGCCAGGTAATTATGATTTCGTAGGAAAGCTTGGAACCTCATTGGTTACTTGGTGGGAGTTGATTGGATGCATTACTATTTTTTAACGTAAGTGGATTATACTATATACATACTATAAGTAAATTAACTCTTTTATTACCACAAAAATGACGGCTTTAGTGGTTCACACATTTAACAAGGTATCCGCTTTACCTAAAATACTTTCAATTCTTAATTATAAATTTGATTAAAAATTGTTTACAAAAAAATTGTTCTACATTTATGCATTTGGGGGTTAGTAGTTATTAATTAATTGTCTTATTAGTGGGCGATCGAGCTTCACTCAAGTGTTTAGAGTTTCAAATTTTAGACAAAAATAGTAAAAAGAAACCTGTTAAGCCCCTTCTCCGTATAAGATCTCGTTAATGTTAACGTGTATCAGCTATAAGAATAGCTTATCATATCAGACGCTTGTGCTATAACCTAAGGGTCTGGTTATATATACATAGATGTTTCTGAATTTGCGTAATTTATATACAAAATTGAATTCTTCCATAAAATCGCAAAGCTCTATGAAATAGGTCCTGGAAGTATTGATCATTCATTTATGTGATTACGCATCAAATAATAAACTGCTAACTTTAAAAATGTAATTCATTACACTTGTTCCAATTTTAGTTTAGCTCCTAACCCCTTTCTGATTGCATTAATGTCTAGAAGTCATTTTAAAAATAAATTTATTTACTTTTATTTATATTTTTTTATCTGTATATTTAAACCCTTATGTGTAGTATAACTACACTAAAAAAGTATAATTTCTAACCTACTTGTTGTTTTATTAATTGTTAATTATATAATGGTTAATTGGTTCACTTGTTTTGCTTATACACATATTCAAACATAAATATGACGTAATTAGTCCTATCGCCAGTATTTTAGGCATAACTAAACTAAAGAACTAACTACCATTTGTACTAATAATAAGTTTTTTTACGTTTCCTATATATACACTAATTTAAATATAAATGTGTGATGTTGTAGGCATACCACACCCAGCCCAATAATTAATCAATCCTTATCTATCGAACCTTATAAATCATATCCTAATTATTAGAATCTATCTAAACATGTGTTTGTAGTTACCAAAAGCAAATGCCGGTCAACGAGACTCAAATATTTGACATGTATGTACGTAGTTCAGTGTTTCTACAAAAAAAAAAACAGCAAAGAAATCATGCACTCAGCTGCCAGTTAATTTACTAATTTTATCTGTCACATAGCTTAAAGCTGTTTTTCTTAACTTTTAAAAAAAGAACTAAGCATTTCATAAACTCATCTTCGATATAAATCATTACGAACGTTAACATTGTTTATCTTACCATGCAATTAGAAAATTATATTAGAAATAATTGAAAACCCAAAAACAATAAATGGAAAATTTCCTTTTGAATATACATATGACTTCAGGATAGCAAAATTTTCTGTTTCGAACGTTTTATCTGAACGTTTCTGGTCATGCTATAATGTGTGCTCAAGCTAAGTTACGCCACACTTTAGAATGATAACACATTACTTGACAGTAAATAACCATTTTACGAATATTGAATCAATTAATCCTCTGTAAAACTGAAGGTGCCTTGTTTTTTTATGATTATTATTGCTGTTTTGTCTCTCCCCATGTTCCTAGATTTACGTTTTTAAATACTACATAACCCTAACATCAAATTCGCTGTTTAACCAAACCATTCCTATAATATAAGTTGTGTGTTTTCTGCCGATATTAATTACAGTTCTTAGAACTAAATGATTGTGTTCAATATGTTACCAAAACAATGTGCTATTAACATAGGGGAATGTATTATAATTTCATTATTTTTGTAATAAACAGCAAATGTTGTATTCGCTTCAAAACCATTGTTGAGGTGAAGAATTTCAATGGTAAAATGCAATATATTTAAATTGTAAAAACATATTAGTGTTTTATTTATGTACTATTTATGCGAGAGTATCTGGTGTGCTTATGTATATATGTAACAATAATAATTTTAACATAATAATTATAACTGACTATAACTATTTTGAAACAGAAATTATTTGTTACATTAATCATTATCATGTTAGCCGTCAATGTTTCGCAAGAAACAATAATGACGTAAGGCCAGCCAGCCAACTTTAAGGAGAATCTACTGGATAAAGGTTTTGCCAACTGAACTGTTGCAGCCTATCCATTAAAAAAACATTAAAATCATAAAAAAATTTCAGTCTTGGTAACTACTTAGTATAGTGTTGCAGGATTCACCAAACCTCTAGGGTTGTGAGTTTTCATGTAGTTGAATCTGTTCATTAGTGTCAAGATAGAAAATGAACAGACAGTAAAAGTGGTATAGATGTTGAGCAATAAGAAGAAGTTATTATACATTATCACATCAGGACGGTACAAAGAGTTACACTAGCTTGGCTACCATCATGTAACTTTTATTGTGAAAACAAAAATAATACCAAAATTAATAACCATAAAAAAACGACTTCAAGAACTGTACCAAATTAAAATGGGATCACACGGGAAGCACCTTCTTTTCAATACGAAAAGAATCACCAAACTCGGTTCACCAGTCAAAAGTTCTGAGGTAACAAACATAAAAAATGCAGTTGAATTGAGACCTCCTCCTTTTATTGAGGTCGGTTAAAAACAGCACTTTTCAGTCACTGGTTTAAAAATATAAGAGTTTTTAGGTAAGCAAATGTATCTACACTCGTCAATTTCAGTCTTCAGCGTCATTACTCACCTTGATATCACACAATCGAAGATGACCTATGTGTTAAATAAATTAAAATGTGAAGTGTAAACATGACATTTACTTTAGTAATCTTACGTAACATATATTAATTAGTAAATGTGAAGGTGAGGTGTTGTTTGAGCTAACAGCCTACCTTTTGAGTAGCACTGACATTATACATTTTGTTGTAAATATTAATAGATATTATTTTTTGTTAAATTTTCTACAAATGAATACCGAGCGGGCTAGATCGATTACTGCAAAACGATTTAACAAAATGTGATACAACCAAACAACATGTCTCGTGTTTTTTATTATTTATTATTATTGGCAGTGGACTGTTAAGGACTGTTTTGGTGATGATTAAAAATACCGTCGTACCAAACATAAATTTTGGTCTGGTATTGCGGAAACCAGCACTTAACGATTCTTATACCTGCTAAAATATTTTTATAAAGTATGTGTTCTTGGTATTCGAATGCAACCTGGTAGTTATATTAAACTTCGAGTATACTAACAGCAATATGTGTTAACTGTGTATATTGTTTTATGGAGTAGGGGACGACGACAAACGAGCAGACGTATCGCATGATGGTAAGCGATTGGCCGCCCATTGGCACCCGCTACACCATAGGCGTCTCAAGTGCGTTGCCGGCCTTTTAAGAAGGAGTACGCTCTTTTCTTGAAGGTTCGAAGGTCGTATTGGTCCGGGAATACCACAGGTGACAGTTTATTCCACAGTTTTGTTGTTGCGAGGCAGAAAGTTCCGTGAAAAGCGCATAGTTGGGGACTGCCAACTATCTAGATGATGGGGATGAAATTTCTGTTGCGAAGAACGATGGCGGAATGAGGCGGCAGGAATCAGCCCGAACAATTCCTCGGAGCACTCCCCATGGTAAATGCAGTAGAAGATGCACAGTAAAGCCACTCACAGGGAGGAGCTGGTATTAGGGTGCCCCCGCCCAAAGATGGGGACAGTATTCCATGTGAGGCCGAACCTGCTCATTATAAAGAAAAAGGCAGTGGGATGGAGTGAAATACTGTCTCGATCTGTTGAGCATACCGAGTTTCTTCGAGGCCAATTTGGCCTTATCCTCCAAATGGTCACGAAACTGGACTTCGCTCGATATGTCGACACCAAGTACTCCAATATTGGCTGAGGCAGATAGAGAAGTAATTTAGTAATTCAATACGAGGACATACGATCACGGCAGTTTTTTAGCAGTGAACGCGTAAACTTGTGTCTTTGTAGGGTTAAATTGGACTAAATTAAGTCTACCCCAGTATGAGATCTTTTTCAAGGTCTCAACTTCAGACACAAGTTTGTGTTTTTGTTTGTCTTTCGTGTTCTGTTCGTTCCATCTGGCAAAAATATCTCCGAAGTGGCAGTCCAAACCGCCTTTAGAGAGTTTATTGATTGTCGCCCCCATTTTTTTAGTAAAGGGGTCAATGAAACTACCTATGAAATGGCAAAAGTGCATATATAACAATGGTACATACTTTGATCAATTAAATAATAAAAGAAAAAACTGTATTCTGCCTATTCAAAACGCCAATTTTATTACCTTAGCACCTAATATATACAAGAATTGCTTGTTTCAAGGTTACTGTATAAAATATCTTGAAAAGCACCCTACGTTCATATTTCTTTTTGAACTTTTGCAAAATGATTTTCTACTTATTTTTGCTTTTTTAGTTTTTGATGATGATGATATTTTTTATTAAGAACAGTAAGTAGTCGGTTACATACGAACACACAAACAAAGTGTGAAAGCTAATAAAAGTGGGTTAAAAAGAAAAACACTGAGTCAACAATTGATTATTTTATAACAACAACACATTCAATACACCTCACTATCATAACATTTCATTTTCACTAGGTAGATTTTATAGATTGTATTCTTCTTTAAAGATCTTAAGCATTTAAGAATTGCCCACACCCCTTGGCACATTCTCATTAACATTATGTGCAAACTGCATAACATTTCATGTTCATTATGTAGGTTTCATTGATGAATTCTTCTTTAAAGATCTTAAGTATTTAAGTTTTGCCCACACACCTTGGCACATTCTCATTAATCTTTTGTCGTGTGTATTACGTGCAAACTGTGCTACCTGTCTCACTATGTTCCGTGATATATGCAGGTTGCCCTTTTGGGCTTGCGATAACGCTGAGTAGAGACAACTTCTTGCTGCTAAACTATCATCTCCCAGCATCTGTGAGAGTTTGAACTGTCTTATTGATATTCTGCCAGCTTCTTCTGCCTGTAAAATAATAGTGACAGGAACTTTTTTAAACATGAACTAGAAAAAGTGTGGACAAATGAACAAGACTGTAGGAATTGCATAGTGGTTTAAGCGGTTGACATATTACTGTGTGAATTATTATGGGTTCAAACATCACATGGAATGCCACTGTGTGTGCGCCATAAATTGCTGTTCAGAATCTGGGTTTTCTTTCTGTCCTTTTCATGTATGTTAATAAAGTCTCCCATAACACAGGAATATATTCCTAATGCATGATTGTGTTGTCTTAAAAAAAAGGTAATTATATCAAAAGTTTGATAATTATAGTCCTTGCAAAGAAGTGTAAATTAAAGTTTTCTTTCGTATAATTCAATTTACTTACACACTCTTCAAAATAGTCTCCTAGTGCTGAATAAGCTCCTCCAAGTGTTGATAGCCAAGAAAATGCATTTTCAATTTCCACCTTCATCCATACTAAACGCAACAACCTTTCATTCCTACAATAGATAAAATGAATTATAAATTAATACAAAAACATATATGTTAGACCCTAATATTACAAAAACAAACTTAAAAATGAAGACAGACAATCCTGAAAAAATTGTAACCTGGCATAATTAATGGTCCACAGCTATCTGCTCTACTGTTTTAATTAAAGTGCTAGGAATAAATCCTATGTGGCAGGGAACTTTACAACTTGCACTTTCTTCTTCACTCTCCTAACTCACCAACTTACCTAACATCCCGCTTACATTATCTCTGATCTAACCATGACAGACATCTTCGCTCCTCCTATAATCTCCTCCTTCTTTGTCCTTCACATTCCTCCCGAACAAATCGTGTACCAGCGAATAAAGTTCAAGATTGGAATGCGCAATCATTACTGAGACTAGTTGACGAAGTCATTGGCATAACTTATCTGTCCATTTATAATTTTTTTTTTATATATAACTGCCAAAATGACTCTGCCCTGCCTGATGGAAGGCATGAGCAGAATCCAAGAGTGGTGGTCACCATCCTCAATGCGAAAAATAACAATGAAGCATGGTGACCCTCACTATGGCGGCCTGGTAAGATGCTTTCTCACACCCCGCTTAAAGGACCCGGGATCATAGTGGGAAGGAAACACCTGCGCTGGTAGTGAGTTCGGCACAGGAAGGAAGCACCGTATGTGTGTATGTATTTTACCCATATCTTATACAAATGTGTATTTATATGTATATATATATATATATGGGTATGCATACGTATGCGTATCTGTGTATATGAAGATTGTATTTGTGATATTTATGTTACATAATGATATCTTCATGGACCTTGAACAATAATTTTCCCTTGCTTCAAAAATACACCTGCTACACGCAGCTCTGCACCACCTAAAGGTTGACTGGAAAATAATGCCCATGGCATTAAGTCCGCCTTTTGCAAATGCAAATTGCAGGAAGATTATATTAATAAATAAACTTTACAAACAAAGGTGAAACGGATACATAGAATATCAAGACTCAGAACAACAACTTGAGGATCAATTATTTATGTATATGAGGACAGTTTTACAGTTGGTTCAACCCTTCACTATTAGCAATTGACTTACTCTATCATTCGCTACATCCTAGTTTTGCTGTAGTGATCAGATCAGTAAGCCAAAGGTGGCCATTTCTTTTATATTTTTTTTATTTATTTGTCTTTATTGTATACACATAGTAAGAAACGGTACAATAGGAACAGTCACAAAGTATGTATAACAAATGGCGGTCTTATCGCTCTCGGCGATTTCTTCCAGACAACCATACAGACAACCATTTATATTGCTCATTTGGAATGTATATGAAACAAGTTTGTTCCTTTCTAGGTTTCATTTATGTGCATAAGTTAGGAGTGCAATTTTTTGTTAGATAGAGAACAGGAAGTATAGTAAGACAATACTTGAATTCTTTTGTCAAAACCACCTTTTCTGACTACTGCAGAGGTAGCATTCTTCTGATACTTTAGGTTTTTTTTTTATCCATATCATTATCTATCTATTTTTTCTATGCTCTTTTTAGTAGAATATATTTAGTCTGTATATATATATATACACATATATTGTATGTATGTGTATGTATGTATGTATGTATATATTTATGTATTGTATATATGTATGTGTATGAATATTTATATAATGTGTGTGTGTGTGTGTGTGTGTGTGTGTGTGTGTGTTAGTGTGTGTATGTGTTAATGTGAAAGTGAGTGGGTGCTATTTCTGTGCATGATTGTTTAAATTATATTATTAACCATTCACATAGAGGATTGGGTGTGTTACTTGTATGTCTGGAAGAGATCCCAGTGAGCAATAAGACCGCCTATTGTAACATTTGCATATTTGTGATTCATCCTCTATTTGAACTTTGTAATTATACATATATACAATACAGATATATAAATAAATAAAGTAAATAAAGCAATTAAACCTTGAGCAAACTTACCAAGCATAGTCAATAATTTCAATATCCGGTGGTTCCAATATCAATTTTAGAAATGCAATTCCGTCCAAGGGATATCCACTAAGTTTATTCAGATATGTCACTACATTATGTCTGTAGGTACTTGAGTTCTGGCATTCTTTCACAAACAGCTGAAGGAAAAGTGCATTTGTTCTCAGCTTTAGTACTTGTGCAGCTGGTATTTTATCGTCTAGGCTAATTTCACAACAATCCCCTATCTTTACACCTATGGATTTGTAGCACTCCTCATTCGGAAAAATAATAAAACCTTCTGTTAAATAAAACACTGTAAAAGGGCTCCGATAAAGACGTATCTTAGTGAAGACCTGCATTTATAATGTTATATATCTGCTGATATAATTAGCTTAAAGCCCTTACAGAATTTAAGAAATTAGGGTTATTTTTTGTTATCAATTCAATATGAGGGAAATAGACCTTGAAAATACGCAGTCTTAGTGCAAAATTACATTTTGTTCCACAAATTGACACATGACATAAAATATCAGAATTGCCACATAATTGAAAAGAAATTAAATATATGGGAGAAACATTGATATTATAAAAAAAGGTAGATATCGCACCATCGCGCGCTAATTGTTGCAGACTAATGTAGCCAAATGTCGTAATTTCATTTAGTCGGTTAATAGAAGCTAGCGAATAAACACGTAAATAAGCGCATACCCTGAGTGTTAATATTATTACTAAAATGCCGATCTGTGTGTTAAGAAGGTGTAAAAACTGTTTCCAAGATAAATAAAAATGAAAAAGTTGCATACCAAGCGTAAGTACTTATAAGTACGTAATATTTGTATTTTGTAATAGTTTTTTTACCCATTTACCGAAATTATTAAATGAAATCCTTTTATCCCTCTATCCCTTTTTTATCCTGTATCCTTTTATACATTATGTATTAATTATACACGATAAAAAAGGATAGGGAATATGATTGGAACTGCAGTGCGACATGGACAAATAACGGGCGCCTTGCATGCGTCATAGTTTAATGAAACAGAAAGAATATCGTAGGCACAATACATAGCGTCCGTGTACGCATTAGTTGTGTTTTTCTTTCAGTTAATACGATGATTATATTAATTAGCAATAATAGGGTTAGAATGTATGTTGGTAAAAAGACAGTACTTATATTGTTCTATATTTTCCAGATTTCTAAGTGATGATCTTAAGAGATTGAAATGGGTTAGCATGGTGGAAGTGGAAAAAATCACGTTAAAAAAATCCGTTACAAAGATTCATAGATACAATCAATCTAAAGCGTGTGTAAAAAGACAACTCCACTTTTTCTTTCATGGTAGGTAGCATGTCGATATATGTAATTACTACTCGTGCGCGATAACTTGAGACCCGCGTGGAATTCGTCACCCCTCCCCTCATACCCGCGCACCTACCCTATGACGCCCGCAGTGTTCACACTGCAAAAAAATAAATCGATTATTATTTTCTTCGTGGTTTCACTTGTACTACATACATTTTTTACGGAACACTCATTACCAATCGATAGCTATTAGCAAACATGCAAATGGCGAATGTTATATCTGTAACGATTCTAACTATTCTTTGATTTACCATGTAATGGCCAAGTGCAACGCACAAGAGATAGCTATCTCTTTCTCTACCATGCATTCCGTAATATCTTTCGCATAAAAATAAGTACGTCATGTTCTACCGCAACAAAAACCGGACGCCGTTTAGTATAAAATTCACCAATCTTTCTTTTAATATCAATGTGGAGAAGTAATTAAAATTAACTAAAATGTAATTCTTATAGATTAAAGTTTAAAACAAATTCAGTTCTTAGCCTAAAGAAATTATGAGCTATCAATTTGCAGCTAAAAAGTTGTGAATACACTCAAAGAAAAATTCTGAATTTCCTCAAAATTTATTGAGATTTGCGTTTTTTTTCTTTATTTATTAAAGCTCCTTTCGCTTATTCATTGGAAAGGACTAGATTCATGTACCTATCTATTATGATATTTGGGATGTCGGTCATAACAGAATTGCTTTATTTTGTCTCAGAAGCTGAAAATCTATTACAATTTACAACATCATACCCACGCGTAACTAAAGTAACTAGATAAAGTTTTAAGGTAAGAAAATATCATCGATACGATAATGGAGACAAATGGCTTAGTAAGGCCGTAGTTTTAGTGTAAAAGAGAATTACGTTTTATGCTTTTAAAAAGCCAACATTGGTAGAATCTGTGGACTTTCATTATTTCAGATAATGTCTCCTTAAATAAATTGGTCAAGGGAGATAGCGCCATAAGACTGTTTACATTTAAGTACACTTGTCTCTTTGCTAAGTTTAAATTGACTTTGTCATTTGAAATACATAGTTACGTACCTACCTGGTCTCAAACTGTGAGTAAAATATTCCAAACAATCACCAAATTGTGGGTATGCTTCTACAACTCAAGGTAAAATTTACTAGTATAGCGCGCCCTACTTGGTGACGTTCGGCACACGCCGACTCTTTCTGTAAGATGATGTGCGTATGATAATCGATAGCGGGAGATCCTATCCGATGACTGCATTGAGAAACCAATGCTGCGATAACTAAGTGGGGCTAATAGTAAGTGCGAGTCCTCACTGCAAATATTGTCAGGCGGGACTCAATAGCTTAGCTCAGGTCTGGTCTAAGTATAGAATAAGGTATAATTTCAACCGATAAGATTTCAAAACTGTTAATCACTTATTTTTCCACTTCAATTCGTATATCATCAAAACTGTATTTCATAGTATAAGTATGCTGGACTATAAATAATTCAATATGTTATCGTTATTGTGTCGGGCTTGGTCGACCATTTACATTTTCAATTTAAAAAGGGATTTGGGTTCCAAACAATGTATCAGTGAATTTAAATTGAATCTTTTTGGTAATGAGTTTTTAAATAACTCAGAAGACAATATTCTTCAGAGCTAATTTGAAAGTGTATAATTTTTGATTCCTATGATTTTGAAAAACAAGTCCACGGCTGAACTTGGCCTCTCAGGAAAAGAGTTTTGGCCTACTATACGGAGGGCATGGGTGTGCCTAAATGAGCACGTAGGAGCAGTTTGTGGGTTTGGTTACGTCTATACTATCTTCTTTTGTCGATAAAAGTTTAGAAAAAATACTTTTTGCCATACACACATACATACCATTTAGAGTATAATAAACAACTTGTAAAAATCGTGTGGTGCTCCCGTGCTACCAACTCGCTAGCAACGCTGCAAGCAAAAATGCCGTGCTCAGAACCTCAATCGGTGGCAGCCTTGGTCCACGCTTCCGCAACAACTTAACTAAATTTAGTCGAGCTACTTTGTGTGCCGCGAAGATCAGATCATTGGAGTACTCAAACTCAGGGGCTAAATTCTGGGGTAGTACCTCTAGAATATTAGTAAGGTTTTTGAATATAGTATACAGGTTTTAATTTATCTATCAACTTTCGGATAAACAAAATCAGCCAATCATATTTAGGAATTGATTTAGCGACTTAGTTCTACCTTGTACAAGTCAGTATTTAAGTTTTATACCAAAACTAAATTCTCTGTGACAAATAGTTGTATTGTGCCAATATTTCTTGAAAATTTGTTATGTAGATATATTGATTCCTATACAAAATAAACGACAATTTTTTTTTGTAAATATAACGCACTTTTTGGATAATTAAGTGGAATACTTGGTGTCGACATATCAAGTGAAGTCCAGTTTCGTGGCCATTTGGAGGGAAAGGCCAAATTGGCTTCGAAGCTTGGCTTGTTCAATAGATCGAGACGGTATTTCATGCTGGCCAACCACCTTCTGCTTTATAAGGAGTAGGTCTGGCCTCAAACAGACAACTATTCTCATCTGTAGGCAGTGCACCCCAGTACTAGCTCCCCCCTCTGGACTACATCCAATGGAGATCAACTCGAATAGTCAATCGCCAAGATGTTTCAAATCGGCTAGACTCTCTGGCGCAGCGTAGAGATGTGTCTCGCTATGCATCTTCTATCGCTTTTACTATAGGGCTACTATACTATAGTGCTCTGAGGAATTGTTTGTACTAATCCCTCCTCTTTCCACCATCGTCATCGTCATTGACTGCCTCGGTGGCGCAGTGGCAGCGTACGCGACTGCTGTCCATGAAGTCTCGGGTTCGAATCCTGGGTCGGACCAAATGTTTGTATGATCTGCAAATATTTGTTTCGGACTTTGAGTGTTTTCTATGTATAATATGTATGTATTGACAAAAAAAACAGTCCAATATTTATGTATTCATATCAGCTGTCTTGTACCCATAATTCAAGCTCTACTTAGTTCGAGACTAGGTGGCGTTGTGTGTTAAATGTCCGAAATATTTAATAAATATTTATTATTTAGGGCACTCATAGCCCAGTTGCACTCGGTGATTAGAAACAATCATCGAGGGCAAGCAACGATGGCGCGGTCGGTACCTGGATGGGTGACCGCTGGTGGCATGTTACCATGAGCGTCTCCGTGATTCGGAGGTCACGTTAAGCAGTCGGTCCCGGTTGTTATCATACGATAACAGTCGTGAAGCTTAGTTGGAGGCCTTCGGGCGGCTTAAAAAAACATCCAACGGCAAGATTTACGTAGCCACAACGTTGTCTTGCCAGTCCCCAACCCGCACTTGGCCAGCGTGGGGATGTATGGCCTTAACCCTCTCCTGAGAGGAGACCCGAGCCCAGCAGTGGGACATTATGGGTTGTTGTTTGTTTTTTTTTTATTGTTTAGATGGTTGGCAGTCCACAACGGTGCGCTTTTACTACAACTTTTTCCCTGGCTTAAAAAAAATCTGGAATGAGCTGTCACTTGCGGTATTCCCGGACCAATACGACCTTCAAACTTTTGAGAAAAGAGCGTGCCCCTGGTATATGGCTGGCAACGCCTTATTCCACTGCTACAATTGATGAAAGGTCATAATTCAGCACACCATGACGCGTAAATAACTTGACTAAGATGACATACGAACAAACATAGAAGAAATGGGCTTTGTACGCTCAGTGTAGGTACATAGAAAATTTGCTAACGCTATTAGCGATTCCTTCACGGTATAAACAGACGCCTATGGATATAAGGTAATTGACTCAGTCCTCGATATGGTCCCAAAAGTTGATAAGTAAGTGCTTATTGATTGATAAAATAAGCTAAAAATGCCTTTAATAAAGGGAAAATTTTCAGATATTCTGAAGGTAATATGTGAAAAGTGTATGATGATGTAAAATCTATATGTATGTAAATGAGTTTCTATATCCGGTGCGTCGAAGAAATATAATATTCCTTATAGCACCCTGTCATATAAAGTGCATGGAAAAACACCTCTAGAAAGCCGTATGGGTCCAGGATCGTTCTTATCAACAGAACAAGAAGAGGTAATTGTTTTATGGATACTAGAGATGGCTAAAGCTGGATTTCCCGTAACTGTGCAGCAGTTACAAGATAGCGTTTGTAAGTTAGTGACTGAATTAAAAGTCGTAACCCCTTTTAATAATAACAGACCTGGAAGACACTGGTATGAGTCTTTTCAAAAAAGACACCCAGAAATTAACCTAAGAATATCTCAAAATTTAACGGAACCTAGAGCTGCTGTTACAAAGGAAGCATTAAGCAAATGGTTTGCGGAAATAACAAGGTTTTTTAAAGAAAATAATTTAGTAGCTGCCGTCCAAAACCCAAAAAGAGTTTAATTGTGACGAAACTGCTTTTTTCTTTAATCCTAAGGATAATAAAGTACTTGGAGCAAGAGGTAACAAAACAGTTTACCAGAAAGTAAATGCTGATGAAAAGGAGTGTCGTACTGTACTTTTGACCGGGAATGCAGCTGTTTCAGTTTGCGAGAATTTCCAGAATTATGGCTGTTAGCGTCCAAAAAAACTGGGGCATTGGGCGTTTAGAGGATGGGTGGATGGTCAGTGAAAAATTTTTTAACTTAATTGCAAATATTTTCAAACCGTGGCTTAGAGAGAATAGTAACGAAAAGCCTGTGCTATTATTCATCGATGGGCACACTTCTCATTTGACCTTGCAAACCTGCAAGTTTTGTTCTGAAAATGGCATTTTTCATGTGGCATTGTACCCTAATCTTACACATTTATTCCAACCAATGGATGTTTCTTTATTTCGTGATTATATTTTTTTAAGATTTTTCTGTATATTTAGACATTTAAAATGTTAGTTTGCGAATTTTGAAAGATTTTTTATTTTTGTTGTATGTGATTTTCAGAGCAGCTTTGCGAAATTAAATTATTTTGTACAATTACTGTGATTTTTTTTAGTTTACACTTAGGTGCACAAGCTTGAAAAAGTCGTAGTCAGTTACTGGGACAAATGAAAATTTGACCATCAATTATAAGTACATTTTTAGGCTGTCAGGAAAAAATCTATATTAAAATAGGGACTACAAATTTTCTTTATATAAATTCAATCTAAGAAAAATGAAAGACTGATGGTTAACATGTGTTAATAATTTTAAAAATTCTAACTTAAATAAATACAAAATAGTGAGAAAAAAGCACACGTTTTTATAATAATATATTGCGTCAATTACTGGTACATTAACCTTACGGAATTCTAAATTAAAGTCATGAGTAGATTACATTGTTACATCTAAGGTGTTTCATAATGAATTACTTAAATAGGTATTTACTTTAATTCATTATTCATTGGACTGTCATCGCGTTTTGCACCATTATTTAACTATATCTTCATGAAAAGTTTAATTATTAATACAATAGTCACACCATCTTTCTTTCGTGACCAGTGATGATGAATAGCTTAATACAGTTGTTACTGATAGCTGCTATCGCAACAGCTAAAGAAT
Source organism: Hyphantria cunea (assembly GCA_003709505.1). Classification (NCBI taxonomy): domain Eukaryota; kingdom Metazoa; phylum Arthropoda; class Insecta; order Lepidoptera; family Erebidae; genus Hyphantria; species Hyphantria cunea. The sequence goes on along the minus strand of PKRV01000450.1, from coordinate 825,855 downwards.
TTACAGGTAGGACTAATTCTTTTTACTCAAATACGTTCTGTTAACAATTAACTGATTTAAAACCTGGGTGATAGGACATACCGCTCGGGACAGGGTCTGATTAGGTGTGGTGTCGATTCAGTAAGGACTTGAAATCACAGTCCTCGTCTTCCTAGAGTAGGGCGCCAGAAGCAACTATGGTGGTTTTTAATAGAATCACCACGTACCCCTGACTCCTGAGTCACCAAGGAGCAAGAGATTCGAATTGATTTCCACTCCCTCAACCAAAAAAAAGGCAATGGGACAAAGAGATTACGAGATATAGGAGGCTGGGAATTCCCAAAAATTCTAGGATATCCCAAAAAAAAACCTTCGTACTCATTTAATAAGAAAAGTCAAAAAAAAAGTAATTTATAACCTTTTTTTTTAAACAAATGTTTTTGTGAAAAAATTGCATAATTTGGGAGGAATTGGTCGCATTAGGTGACATATCTGCTCGAAATATTACTCATGACATAAATAAAATTATTGTTAAGTGAACACTTATACAGTTTCAGTTTTTAAACTTTGCCCCTTGACTAGCACTTTATACGTTCTATGTGGGACGGTAAGCAATTTCCCGTTAAATGGCTGATTTTGAAAAAGCCTTAGATGTCAGGGTTAGGCAAAATTGGTATTTTTCATACGGGAAGTATATGACTCGTATAGCACTGGTTCAAGTACAGCCGCAGCGAATGTGAAGTAGAATTAATACGATGAATCAATGAGAATAATTGTCATACATATTATTTATTTATTTGAAACTTTATGCACTTACGTACATCGGCGGAATTAATGCCCAGGGCATTCTCTACCAGTCAACCTTAGGGTGTGTAGAAAAGGCATTCCACCACGTCAAAAAAAAATAAGGTGTAGAAATCTTGTGAGGTAGGCGCGCATAGGTTTCGTACTTAACTATTTCAAAATATACATTACGCAGCATTACCTATAAAGATACATATGCAAATACATAAACATTATGAATATATATTTTATAATAATAGTACATATACATACAAACATATTTATATCACATTCGTACACTAGTGGATAAGAAAGTGTTGGAGTGCTATCGTTGTGATGACTCTGCCATTCCAGTGAGAAGGAGGTCATGTACTTTCTTTTTAAAAATGAGACGGTTAGTGGACATCCTGATTTCATGTGGTAGCGCATTCCAGAGTAGAACTGCTTGAACGAAGAAACGAAGAGTTTACAAAGTCTGAATTGTGGGAGGGACATAAAAAAAGCAGATTATTTCCTAAGCGAAGATTTCTGTTTCGATTGGAGGACAAGAAGCGGAGATAGGGATCCAGGTAAGTGGGTGAGAATAGGAAGGTGAGAAATGAAAATAAAGAGGTCAGAGCTCGCCGATTGCGGCGTTGCCGAATGGGTAACCAATTCAGTTGGGAACGTAAAGCAGACATGTGATTGTATTTGCGAAGATTGATAATGAATCGAATGCAGTTATTAAGAAGGCGGTCTAGTTTGTTGAAGAGATCTGCATTCAGGTCGAAATAATATACATCACCATAGTCGATTAACGGAATGATCAAGGAGTGCATAAGTGTGGTTTTGGTTTTAGGAGGCAGGAAGTTCTTAAGGCGATGTAGTATACGTAGGTTTCTAGTTACCTTCTGACTCACGTGAGTAACCTGAGCTCGCCAATCAAGAGTTGAGTCAATATATAGACCCAAGTCTTTAACTACGGGGCTAAAAGATATAGCTGACCCGTTGAATAAGTTTGGCGAGATTGAAGCAGTATTCCATCTGCTTATCATGCGTGTACTGCCCACAATGATCGCCTGGCATTTGGCAGGATTAACAGACAATCCAAATTTCGACGACCAGGTATATATGGATTCTAGATCTTTATTAACTTCGACCTGCTGCATATAGCTGCAGATCATCAGTCGAAAACTGCGTATCTGTCAAACTTTGGGAAGCTTCGTGTTATAAGAAAGATAGATTAAGCCATGATGGGAGAAACCGGGAGCAGGAAGTTGACCGTGGGAGGACAAGGCTAGGAGCTGATATAAGCATAAGATCAAGCCAGGTATCATTGTGTTCAGTGTTATGGTGAGTGGCTTGAAGGGGCAGGACGTGGAGATTGGTTGCTTGGATGATTAAGAGCAGGTTACGTGTTCGGGAGGAGTTTGGGGCTAGAAGGTCTGTGTTGAAATCTCCCATGGTGATGTAATGTGAGTGTTCCGACCCTAAAGATTCCAGAACCGTTTCCAGACTGGAAAAGTAGTTAACAGCAGGAGGGCAGTAGACTACACCTAGAATAACGCTAACTCCCTTAAAATAATCCTCAAGGAAAAGATATCCCGCACTTGAAAAAGTAGAAGGTTTGGATGTGGAAGAGGCGAGAATTTTGTATGGGAGGAAACTACGAAGGTAGATAGCGACGCCACCACCTCTTTTATCTAAGCGGTCATTGCGGATAAGGTCAAAACCTGTGAGAGAATATGAGGGGGAAGGTAGGTAAGGCTTTAGCCAAGTCTCTGAAACTAGGATGGCATTAACGTAGTTGTCCGAAAAAGTCTCTATTAAGTCACTGTAATGGCTGCGGAAACTCTGCGCATTGATGTGGCATACGTTTAGAAGGGAACGAGATAACATTAACCTTAATTGGTCGCCCAGAGTCTCTGTCAATGAGTCAAAACTTTCATCTACTGATATGTCGTCAGCAGAAAAATATATATATATAGACCTCATCATCACTCATTAGTGTACAATTTATATATAAGTGTTAGTACATTATGTTTCTAAATCACCTTGTACCCTATACCTATTGTACCTACCTATTGTATTCGTAATTTTATTTTTTGAAAAAGTTTAAACTCTTTTAGTTTTTAGCTACGTTAAATGACAATTTCTACATATATGATTGACCGATTCTACTCAATGTTAAAAGGTCACTGTCTTATTTAAAAATACAATAAATAAATACAATTTTGCTTTGGGAACAGTTTTCCATTTCCAACTATCAGATTTCGATGTGACCGGAGATGTGTAGTGGTGTAAGGGGCAGCTTTATGAAACGGGAAATGGTTATAGACGAATTTCGCAAGATGAACACAGCCATAAAGTAATACGGTAGTGAGTTACACTGTTATGACTAAGAATGTGTTTATATGTGTGTGAAATTTCTTTATTATGTTTTAGTTGTTAAGTATGTGTGAGTTTGTAGTGACAGGCGATATTTTGTATGCGAGTGTATGTGTGAATATTTCCCTCGAAAAAAATTACAGACTGTTTTGTATCGTCAAAATTAAGATGCTATGGCGGTAGTGTTAGTACTAATAGTACAAGCACTGTTTGGTTTGAACATTGTGTGACAGATGTCAGAAATATTAAAGCAGCTCTCATATGGTCAAAGAAGCAGCATGCATGTAGTTAGAACGCCTTTCTGTGCAGATGAGGAGTTATCCAGTTTCCCGAAGCTTTTCCATCTCGACGACTATGACCGATGTTTAGCCAGGAGAGATGGAATTTATTGCCTCGGAGTGTTTAACTTGCTGCCAGAAGTCCAGCCTAATCCTGGTTACGATCTTTTGAAGGTTAGGTAGACATTATCTTTATCATAGTAAAATATTTAAAATTTGTTTTTACACACGTATAACTTCCTTCTCTGAATACCTATGTTTACTTCTGACTACTATAGATTCGATTCTTGTACAGTCTAATTAGCTGCCAAAATAGCTCTACCCAGACTACTAGAAAGCATGCGCAGAATCCAACAGTGGTGGTAATCATCCTTATTGTGAATGAGGACAATTTAGCATGGTGACCCACACTATCTCGTATCTTGTCTGACCATGACGACAGGACAAAAGTGTTAAGAATACCATAGTTATCCTACTTAAATATATCTTAATAGTGTGAACAAAAAATAATTCGTAGCTAAATATAACACCTATACAATTAGTTCAAAAAGTATTATTTGCGTAGGTCTTTACTTTCTTCTATTTTCGCTATCTTCAAATAAAAAGTGTTTAGGACACAAATATTCATGCAGAAGTTCAGAAAAGGCAAAATTTTATTAGAGCCAGTGCGACTAATCAGTTATTGGTTAATCACAACAATTCTTGCCGTAACATCTTTTTCTTTACTCCAGGAATACTCGGATGAAGTTCATCACCATTTCAATCGAACACGCGTTCATCGTGGTTACTGCGTGAGCAGCCGTTGTCCAAATTATGTAACAAGGAATGTTTCGGAGCATTTTGAGCATTGTGTGGATAAATATGCTCGAAGCCACTCGCTCCGTGCTTCAATCAATACCTTCCACTATTGTCATACTCACACCGACAAGCACACTGTAAAACCCAATACAGCAGCCCAGAATACCTTTTTACAGTGTGTTTATGCAATTATTGCTATAAATATAATTGGAACTGTTTACGATCTGTGGACCAAAGATGACCCTAATAGTAAGTTTATAGTTTCCGAGGGCCAGTTTCACCAGTCCTTTTAAAGTTTCAGATAGTTATTTGGAATATAAAGAAATAAGAGATTTGGGACGTATCTGGCGGAAAAGTTCAAAATAGTCTGACAAATACTTTAACATCAAGTGGTGAAAGTGGCCCTTAGTATTTTTGTACTTTTGAAGTTCTGATAATCCATCCATCCATCCATCCATCCATCCATTAATTCATCGTCGGACAAATGTCCGTGTGAAAATGGAGTTAGATTACGGAGTGTCATTTATCCCGTAGGTGTCATAAGACCCAGCTATGGTAACGAATTATACAGAACAACAATACTGCAAAGGTATAGTAGGCCGAAAACTCCTTTCTAAGAAAATACCCATTTCTAATAGTGCGCTATTAAACACCTTGATGATGATACAATGTTTTGAAACATACATAGACCATTGACCTATAAATATATTAATTTATTAGCTGAGCCCCGCTGAACCCGCGGTCTTGAACCGCGTGATTATTGTGTGAATTGTATCTTTATAAATTGTAACCTATGTGTTACTCTGACGTATAAGCTATATTATTGTAAGGTTTCTTTAAAATCCATTCCGTACTTACAAATTTTCGCGTTAATAATATTATTTTAGTGGGATTGTTAAATATTTACTGCATTTAATATTTAAATTGATTACATTGAATTTTTATTGTGAAATCCGATAATGTATTTACATAGTCTAACGGTTAACAAATGATGGCCTTTTACAAAAGGTTAGCAATACAAAGAAAATAAAATACCTAAATTGCATAAAGCAACATTAAAGATAAGCATTACATTTTACAGAAAATAAGCTTTTATCAGCATTTTCAATAGCATTGAATTGGAAAAGATTGACATCTACCTATGTAGGAGAAGATTCACGCCTCACTGCTCTTGCACCATTAAACGGAGTCAGGTATAATAGAAAATTAGCTTATTCATTTATAATAGCTGTAGGTATTCTGCTGTTGTGGCACATTGAGGTTGCATTGATGAGAAATGAGGATTAAAACTGACGCGTAAAACATATTTGAAGCGTACCTCGCGTCAAAATTTTAACTACATTGGTGCAAAACTTTTTGAACCATACACAAATCAATTAAAATTTATATAAGGTTATTCTTACTTATTACAAAAGCTGGAAGACCCTAAACATAAATATAAGAACAGTTAAAAAAAAACAAAAAAGCAGAAATAAAAGACCTCACTAAACCTCCTTTCTAAGGAAGGTGGCCTATTAAGGGTTGCTCATGTTATGTGAAGCTATCAGTTGATGTAGTTACATCGTTATCTTCATGTAAATATTGTGAGTCAATGAGTCGGTCACGGCTCACTAGCCGCGGTACCGCGCTCGCTCTCTTTTGGGGAAAGCAACGGGAACATCGGGGCTCCCATAAATCAAGGGGCTAGCTACAAGCCGTAGGTGGCCCGAGGTACGTCGGGGTTCCAGGGTTTTTATTTCAACGGTGCACCTGGTTTGCTGGCTTCTTGTAACCGACACATCGTGCAGTTTTTAGTAGGTGCACTGGTACCCTGGTAGGTATCAAAAACATTTAATACTTTGACCGGGGATGTACATAGCGGTGCAGGATTCAACAAGTGCTTAAGACCACCTCGGACTGGTTGTTTGTTTTTCGATAGTATTTCCTATTTTAACAAATGATAGACGTTTGGGATAAAATAGCATGATTTGAATAAAACTCCTTTCAATGTTCATATTATGTAAGATTAACGTTGTATAATTATATTTATCATAAAGATTTCATTAAAAACGAACATTTCTTTTTATATTTTTCCAGAGTGTTGTCCATGGCTTTAACGATGCTTGCTCACAGCCACGTCTTACATTTTAGTTTCTATACAATTAATCCGGAAGAACTAGAAAAGGTAAAAAGTAAAAAATATATCCTAGGTAATTTACCAAGTTATACCTTGACACTGAACGAAAACTTTTTAAAGTGAAACTATTATTACATCGTCTCAAATTTTTTGGTCCGTGTATCGCATGTCGCGTGACGGTCGGCCGCGGAGTAGGGATAAAGTGAAAGGCGCTCGTGAGAGAAGCCGAGGCCAATATGGCGGCGTGTGTAATTCCATCAGCTGACCGTGTAGTGTATAGACTATTACTCATTTGTGCCAGTGCTCCACGCTAATTTGTTTGTTTTTGTCAGTGTTTAATGTAAATGTTGTTATTTATTTGCTTTATTAGATTTGACGGCAGTCGTACCGTATTCCAGCTGCAAGAGACGGCGACTGGATGGCGCTAGAAGAACGTGCACCGGACGCACCATTTAAAAATTATTTAGTCAATTTAATTTAAATCGATTATTTGGCTCAAAACACTTGGATTCAAACTAGTAAAATATTGCGACGTTACCCCCTCCTTAAGCGACCGCCTTTATAACGAGTTGCGCTGTTGAGACGGCACGCCAATCATGACATACGGCAGTGTGGTATGCGCCGGGCTACGGGAGCACCGTGGTATGTGCGCAATGTCGAACTTCATATCGACCTGCGATTGCCGACCATCAGGCAATTCATAAAACAGTGCTCCCTGACCCAATTTGACTCTGCTCCGACACACCCCAACCCTCTAGTGGTTGCGGCCAGCGACTATACACCCAGCATCATCTCATGCGTACGCAGGCCCAAACATGCGCTTAGGGATCCGGACGACGACACCACAATCGCTCAACGTAGAGCGTACGCGGCACGCGCAAACACGAATCGCCCACGGTTTCGTCCCCACCGCCGGGGCCGTAAAACGCGACGCGCTTTCCAACAAAACTACGGGGCTTAGTCACCCTAGCCCGCCAGTAACGCCCCAAGCTGAGGTCCGTACCCCACAGGGGGTGCCCTTGGGCGATGTTACTTAATTAATTACCGGTTGAGAGCCCTCAGCGCTCACCAATAGTCCGCGTAAAGTTGTAGAGGTCACCGAGGCCAACAGCTATAGTCCTAACAAAAAAAAAAAGAGACGGCACGCATTTCGAACGATTGCGTCCTGGTGCACGGACCACTGTCTCTCTACAGTCAGTACTGCACGATTATTAGATGTGGAACCTTATCTCTGATAATTAGTACTATCTTTATTGTGGTGGGTACGTGGACCACGTCCGGATGGCGTAAGAAAGCGGTTCCTGGATCCCTCCCTTCTCAGGCGCAGAGTGGCACACCGTGGTGGTTTAGTGGGTAGTCTGGCTGGTGTCAGTCAGGAGTCCCACACGAAGCGAAGCCCCTGTACCCNACCACTGTCTCTCTACAGTCAGTACTGCACGATTATTAGATGTGGAACCTTATCTCTGATAATTAGTACTATCTTTATTGTGGTGGGTACGTGGACCACTTCCGGATGGCGTAAGAAAGCGGTTCCTGGATCCCTCCCTTCTCAGGCGCAGAGTGGCACACCGTGGTGGTTTAGTGGGTAGTCTGGCTGGTGTCAGTCAGGAGTCCCACACGAAGCGAAGCCCCTGTACCCGCAGGGGGGGAGCGAAGTGCGTAAAGGCATACCACCACGTCAAAAAAAAAAAAAAAGGGTACGTGGACCACTGTCCCTGACAGTCAGTACTGACATATGTGACCGCCTTCATTGCCATATTAAGATATTTAACTAATTCTACACCTTTGTTAATTTCCTAGGTTTAGGATATTCTGATTTATTTGAGTTATTGAAATAAATTCTGTATATTGCCATATCTAACTTTTACTTCTAATGTCTGGGCCTAACCCGACAGATTTATTTATTTGCATGTGAAAAAAAGTTTCACTTTTACCGTGGTTTCATAAAACCACACAATCCTTTTTTACAAGATTATTTGCATTGTATCTTCAGTAAAGTGTTAAAAATGTTGTCTAGCTAGTCGTAAGGAAGCGCGGCATCTTTCTATCCGATGGTACCTGTGCGATGCAATCTCTAATGATGATATCCTGTTTCCTGGTTTGCTACAATCTCCTAATATTCTCCAAGACACAGCCGCTGAAACTTTCTATGCTGCCATTATGTATTATAAAACGGATTGCAAGGTATGTTAGATTGGAGATTCATTTCTCAAGTTTTTGCACGCACATTTTCAAGACTCAATATTAATTCAATCATTACATCACATTGTATATAGTTAGTAGTAGTTACATTACTTACTGATAAGGTTCCTGAGACCATACAGATTTCGAATAAGTTTTGGACAGGGACGAATATCACCAACTTTTAACAAAAATTGTCGTGTCAAATCTTTTCTTTGATGAGATGGCAACTTAGATTATAGAATCTCTTAAATCTAAGGATGGCAACCAGCTAATCATCTAATTTATTCAGTAATTTCTGTTTAAGTCAAGTATTTAGAGTCTTCAAATCTTAAGCCATGGAGTCTTCAAGTCTTCGTCATGATGAAATTAATGATAAAAATATAAAAAATGTGAATGAGATGATATGCGGACCGTCTTTCGAAAAAACGAAAAAGATCTGCTTGTTAAATCTTCTCTAATAACGAATCTTCTTACATGTAATAAAAATGAAAGATTGTTCTTTAGTCTTACTGAAACCCAAAAAGTACTGGACCAAGGTAGGTCCAGGAAAAGTTAAAACATTGAGAAAAGGCGAGAAAAATAAAAAAAAATGTTTTCCCATACAAATAATAATTATAAAAACTTATTTCATTTGATCAGATTTTCCGACTAATTAATCTAATTGCCAAAGCCTCGCCTACCCTCGATCGAGACAGATTTTCAAAATTCAAAATACGTTTTATTTAAAATTTTCAGGATCACACCAGTAAATATGTTGTTAGTTGGTTTCGGGGCCACTTGGTGGCTCCACATCCGTAATGGCCCTCTGATATCTACGACGATTGGTTTAGAGACTAAAGCTTGTGAAAATAAGTTCTGGGCCCATGCATTCTTCGTCAACAATTTAGTTGATCGGGGTAGTTACTGTTTGGTACCGACATGGTAAGAAAATTTTGTTTTTCCTAACCCTTCCTAAATAAATGAAAAATATACCGGAATTACATCATCACTTCGACAGCTTTAACCTCAAGTAGCTACATTAATTTTTATTTTGTTTATTATTATTTATTTATTTCTTCCGACTGCCACATTGGCCTAGTGGTTAGTGTAAGCGACTACAGATCAAGAGGTCTTGGGGTCGATTCCAGGGCGGCTATTAAGAAATTCTTAATAGCAGCCCTGAGTATGGAAGATGGCGGTGTTTCCCGCCCGTGCATCGGTGAACAATTTAAGTCGTAGATCCCGATTGTCATGAACATATATGGCAATCTTTATTGGGAAGTCAGTGCCCTCAAATACACAGTTCACCCTCAGGGTTGCGGAGGTCAGATGCCAGTCTCTCTGTGTTAAAACTGATATTCAGGTTTTACCTGAATATCAGTTTCGGTCGGCTACAAGTTCAACCGGTTTTAACCGGTTGAACTTGTAGCCGACCCAAATAATCTGGAAATAATAAACAATAGGAAGATGATTATTTGTTTCTTCCATAGGTTCTTAGCAGTGGACACGCACATGTACATAGTAGCTTGCATATCTACGCTGATCATGTGGCGTCATAGATGCAAAGCATTGAAATTATACACTATGATCTTCCTCGCTTCATGTGCACTTACTGGAATCCTCACTTATATAATGGAATACAAGTCTATGGTTTATCTTTCTACGCCTGAGTAAGATTTTGGACTTTTTCCAATTGCATTTCAATTTACACTTTTATCAATTTACAATTTACCCTTTTGAGTATCTTAGATTATTTTTCATATCAACGATAAAACATTGGACTATTTATATAGTGAATAGTGAATAGGAAAATAAAGATTTATCGATGATCGGAAGATATGATGCGTGGTATCTGTAGAAGTTTGTAAGTTGCTAAATAATAATGCGATGAGAATATAATATATACTAATTTATTGACGACCAAAGTAATTTGTTATAAAGAGCGAGGGAACATACGCGATCACTGCTAAACACTAATGTGTACTGTCTTAATTTATAATTTATAAATAGTAGCAGAGAAGCGTAAAATGCTTACTCGGCTTAATGTACGGTTGCATCGTACATTATCTGTGGGAGGTAGAATGGTCGAAATAAGTATTTACAAAGCGATTGAAATCCTTTAGAATTAATACTTTGATTTAATACACGTTGCAGTAAGAGAGAGAATAGGTAGGTACTCAAAAAAAATATAAAAAAAAACACTATAGGTACTGGACCAAATTAAAATGGAACCACACGGGAAGCACCAGCTCTCAGAGCAAAAAAAAAGCATAATTAAAATCGGTTCAGCCAGTCAAAAGTTCTGAGTTTATAAATATATAAAATAACAGTCGCATTGAGAACTTCCTCTTTTTTTAAGTCGGTTTAAAATTGGCTACCAAGCGTAGCCATAAACCTGTACCTGACAGGTTTGCCTAATAAGTTGAACTCCCGTCAGGTGAACCTTACGTGTATGGATGCTTTTAGATGATTGTAGCATATTATCGTGTCTCTAACCATAACTCTAACATAGCTGGTTAATGGCGTTTACAGACAAATTCGGAGAATATTCCGTGACTCGGAATCTTTCATTAATTTCTACATGGCCTCATGGGCTGCGATCTCGTCGTGCTTTTTGGGACTTATACTGGCTCATTTACAATTTGAATTAGATGAAAAACGTATCAAATTATCTAAATACAAAGTAAGTAAATAACATTGGTAAATCATTCTAATCTGCTTCTATCTCGCGTAGCTCATCACTACTGGTGATGCTATTAATATTATTTTCTGTGATTTTTTAAATCTTTTATACTTTTTTTATGGAATGGGCAAACGAGCAGTTCTATCACCTGATGGTAAGCAATAACCTCCGCCCTTGGACACCCGCAACACCAGAGGCGTCACAAATGCGTTGCTGACATTTGGGGGATGGCAAGTCGTATGGGGGGAGGGGTTGGTAAATGAGCCTCCGGTATCCTTACTCACTCGGTGAAACATAGTGCAAACGCTGTTTGTTAATTATTTAACCACGTAGTTGCTTAAATCAATACCACGGTGTCTCCATCCACTACCACCAGTGAACTTCTGACTGACGGAGACTGTACATAACCCAAAACCCCCTGACTTTCCCGCATTTTCCGACCATCTGACAAGCTCTGGTCCGTTTAAAAACAACGCAGTTAATCAAAACTACTTCTATTTTTTACAGTGGTTTGTGTATCTCCACTACGCAACTTCTCCTTTTATTCTCATCTGGGCCTTGAAAGGCATGTTTAGCCGCAAATATAATACAACATTGTTCTTTGCGGTACACGCGGCTCTTGATTCGTCATGTTACTGTTTAATTGCATTTATTTTTCTTCTTGGGCTCATCCATGTTGATGGTAAGTGCATCGAAGATATGTTACTTCGTTAACCTTTGTAAAAAGTACAAAAGTAATTTGCCTTATGTTCGAACAGGTCCATTAAAGAGAATATTTGGGTGGAACGGTTGGACCGCAATTGCGCGTATGTCTTTATCAGTTTTGATATTACATTGGTGCGTCAACATGGTCATTGCAGCTAGGCCTGTGGCATATAATACCTCATTTTTGGATGTAGTAAGTATTATATCGTAGTCTACATACAGGAAAAAAAAATAGGAAGTATGGTTTAAAGTGTATAAAAAACTTTTTGAAGAGCTTGCTTATTTAGGTGTAAAGTAAATAGGTGTTGTTAAGGAATACTCTTTATTACTGGCTGGGCCGAAGAATGAAATAAAAGTATTCATGTGCGAGTCCATTACGGGTTTAGGAGATATGCTTATTTAGATGTTTAATACTGTATAATTTACCTATAGATATATGTGTTGCGTTACTTATTACTAACTGGGCCAAATATTTAAATAAAAGTATTCACGTGTTGACTCCGACTGGGTTTTAGTCTCTCTGTTATTGTTGTTGCTCTAATCTTAAACGTAATCTTAAGATAAGGAAGGAAAGTGAGTGAGGAAGTAGGTTTAAGAAGGTCTCGTCGCTGCTCCATTTAAAACATACCTAATCATTACAAACATACTTATTAGAATGACTTAAAAGCTAAAGTTTATACCATAAACACTTATAACTAACGTAGAACCAAAAATAACAAACTAACTTTATTTTATATTCAAACCAACAAAAAAAGATTCTCTACTGATAGGAAATACGTCAGACTAACCACCTATAAATCTGTAAGTATTTTTTTACTGAGCTTGTAACTATCCTTATAAGATTAGGAGAATATTGTCTTTTCCATTATCAGTTCACTGCTGGACATGTGAATCTCTTAGAAATATTTCTATTTTTGTTATCTTTCTTTACAGAGGCTAAGGCAAGCATAAGATGATATTGACTCACCCTATTCGGTTGTTTATAAAGAGTACATAGTTTTCGTTCGGCATAATTTAATAAACTATTTATAATATTCATTTATTTATTACTTACAATATCCGATTCGATATTGTAGTTACATTCTTCTCAAAAACTAATATATAATAATGTACTAGATATCTTTATGTTAATATGAAATGCGAACTCTTCAAAAGGTGAAAGTTCTGAACTGCTCGAAGTGTGTATCGTAAAATTAAGCTCAATGCTCTATTCTTCATGGTGTGTATGGTAACATTCACGCTTCAAGGATGATTCTTGTTTCATTTTTATTCATCATCAACGGTCACTTGGCCATGTTCTGGACCGCATTTCTCAATTGGGCAGCGAGAACCTGGTCGAGTTTATCGCCAAGAAATCACAGGTGTGCGTGTTCTCAGCCAAAAAGTCTTCATTCCTTCCCCTTCCCATTTTTCAGTGCACTCAAATGCCATTATAAGATAGGCTCGCTATCCTGGGCATGGAAATCTACCAAGACCTCAAACCGCGCGATTACGTTGAGAGTGTCGCCAAAGCGGCCTTGCGGAAGCTAGGTGTTTTCAACAAGATGAGACGGGTTTTCTCGCCTGTGTTTTCTTTACAAGACCCAGGTACGCTCGTGCATGGAGTACTGTTCTCATCTTTGCGATGGTACCGCAGAGTATCTGTTCGACGCTCTCGACCGGTTGCGGTACGGCGAGCAATCCGTATTGTCCATAGTCCCGAAGCCACCGAGTCCCTTGAACCTCTGCAGTTGCGTAGAGAAATCGCCTCCTTGGCAGTCCTCTATCACCTTTACCATAGAAAGTGTTCTGAAGAGCTCTTCCAACTCGTCCCCCCTCTCTCTTCCTCTACAGAACATCACGTGCCGGCCTTGGAAGTCACCGACTTAAAATGAAAGACATACGTTCTCGTACTCATCGCTTCGGTGCTTCCTTTCTGTGGCGAGCGGTAAAAAACCTTAAACTCACTACCAGCGTAGGTGTTTCCTTCCCACTATGATCCTGGGTCTTATAAGCGGGGCGTGAAAAATCATCTCACCAGGCCGCCATAGTGAGGGTCGCCATGCTGAATTGTCCTTCTTCGCATTGAGGATGGTGACCACCACTCTTGAATTCTACTCATGCTTTTCATCAGGCAGGGCAGAGTAATTTTGGCAGCTATAACGTAAAAACACGTTTTTTTTTCATATATTAGTTTGTTGGTTAAAAGAGAAAGGACATAGTTGTATGATAATATGCTCAGCGAAAGTTTTTCTCTTGATTTCAGTTAGTGGACTGGACAGCCACAATCTTCATTACCTACATTCTAGCTATCCCCATCACAGTTCTGGTGGAAATACCGATGCAGAAGTTTATGGGGTTATTGATGTTTTAGTGGAAAGTGCACTGGAAAGGTGTTCATCACACATCGAGGGCGCAGTCTGACTGCATCAATAAATCGAGCAAAACATTGGAGAAAAAGTTATCAGTCAAACTCACAATTACATATGTATTCCTGCTTTTAAGTAGTTTTTGTAATTAAGTGTATATAATTTTTTGAATTATTCTCTGTTGTTAATATTAAAATAACAAATTTTAAGTACAGAGCTGATTTTAGTTATTGTAATTTTATATTTAAAAATAAAAGACACAAAGTAAATATGTTTAAACAATTCCGTTCTATACGCCTACGAATTGGAAACGAGCGACAAGCCAGCAGTTGAGTTCTTGCCACACGTGGAAAATTCGCTAAATGTCAAAATAAGCCTGAGTCAGGCATAAACAATTTTTAAAAAAAACCACACCAGAGATTCTGATGTCGTCGCACTACGAAAAAGCTATCTTGAAATCGACTCAAATTGCGTCCAGTTAAAGCGAATCACTGAAAAGTCATGGTCTGCATTCACCATTGCAAACAATAAAAAAGCTTGTTTACGGCAAACAAGGTATAATACCCGATCCCCTCACCTCAATATACTAATCTATATTAATATTATATAGAGAAAAGATTAATTTTTTTGTTTGTTTGTTTGGAGCGATTTAACGCAAGTTACAAAAGTACTGAAAAATGCTTTCATCATTAGAAAGCTAAATCGTCCCTGAGTAACATAAACTATATAACATTTGCAAAAAGTTATAACTCCGTATGAAAACTTCGATAATATAGCCCAAGGTGTTAAAAATACCCACAAAAATCCCTATATCGCGTAAGCTGCGGAAAGTATTGACAATATAGCATGTACTACAGTTTTATAGATGACATCAATATCCACAAAAAATTTCGTGGATACTACTTTATCATGTTAAAATTTGTGAAAGTGACGTCGATACAAACTAGACCTCATTATTCGTACCTTGGTATTAATCTTCATCCAAATAAATAACTTCGTATTCAAAGCTATATCAGTAGTTATGAATTACTCTTTGAAGTAATCAAATCCAATATACTATTTAAATTTCAATAAAAAAAATCTTTTAGTATTCTTTTTTTATCATGCTCCGATTCACAGCGGACTTACCCGGCACGGAGGAGGTGATAACTGCAACCTATGCTGGTGACACTGCCTGCCTGGCGAGTGACACTGACCCTGATAAGACTTCTCAAAAACTGCAGGTACAACTGAACAAGATAGACTCATGGCTACAGAGATGGAGAATCAAACCAAGTGTCGCGAAATCTATACATATCACATTTACTTTGCGTAAGGGAGACTGTCCGCCGGTGTGCATGGACAACAAACCACTACCTACAGATAATACTGTAAGATATCTTGGTCTGCACTTGGACCGACGTCTCACTTGGGCTAAACACATAAAACTGAAGAAAAAGGAGGCCACCATTCAATTTCAGGCACTGTCTTAGTTAATTGGAAGACAATCACCGTTATCACTACACAACAAATTACTTGTGTATAAAACTATTATAAAACCTATATGGACGTATGGCATTGAACTCTGGGGCTCCTCGAGTAACTCTAACATCGAAATCCTTCAAAGATTTCAAAACATTGCACTCAGAACCATATCCAGCTCACCCTGGTTCGTAAGAAATACGGAAATACATGAAAACTTAAAGATGCCAACAGTAAAGGAGGAAGTGACCGAGCACAGCAGAAAATATAAAAATAGACTAAAGGGACAGAGCTGACCAGAGACCTCTTGAACCCTACAAGCATAACTCGCCTAAAAAGATGGCAAATACTAGACTTAGAGTCTAGACAATAGTGATTGGCGGAACTCGCTGGAGCATCCCCGATTTATATCGTGAAAATAGACCACATCTGATTATGGGTTACGGCCGATCGCAGATTGTAAGAGAGAAAAAAAAAAGAAAAAAAAACATGCTCCGATACGAAGTAAAATTGATAGTTCCAAGAAGACAATAGTCACATTTGTTTTTTTATTTATATTCGAAAAGGAAATTCTTCTTTCTTAAAAATAGTTACAATTTTTTAAAATCCTAAAGTAGTATTAAATAAAGTCGTATCTCGTTCTTGAATTGAAAGTTTATAGTTAAAAGCTAGAACTGTTTTTGAATTAAGTTTTTTTACTAAACTAGCCTATTTTTAGCATGAGAGAGCCATGGTTCAACTTGAATGTCGCGGCTTGACTGGAGTAATACTACGGCGTCACACAAAACTGGCGATAACTAAATCTTAAGTTATTCTTCGCCGTATCAGTGAGGTTATTGGAGTCCAAACCCTCATTCTCCTGACTTTAAGGATTGGAATACCTAGAATAGCAACGCACCTGTGACTCTTGCTACAGGTGTCCATTATCAGCGGTAGTAACTTACCATAAGTTTGGTGATACGTCCGCTTATTTGCTCCTCTATTCAATATAAAAATTAAATTATCCCAATATTTACTAGAGATGGAAATGATTCCAAACAATCGGCGACGTCCAAGGTTATGAAAATGGACACCCATGGTTCTCGTACCTATTTATTTGTGGCATGGTGGGTGGTTGGGCGACGACTGCGTTAAAGTAGATTTTTGTTGAAGCGATATGTAACAACGAACTGAAAATGATTAGCGTGAGATATCTCAGATGGGTGCGATTCTATTAACAGAAAATTAAAATCACTGGTCTTATTGCGGCTATTTTTTCTATGATAAAAAAAGTCAATACAACCATCCTGTTCAGGGCTAATAAATATTTCTGAGAATAAAAAACAAATTCTTCACTTTTTTTTTCACGGCTTTCTTATTTCTTTGAACAAACAGTATTGTAAAAGTCACAGATATTTTAAACTGCGCAACAGAATAGTTGAGAATGCGACACAGTCGTATTACTCGGTTAACGTTAGTTTTCGGCTCCTCTACTCTACATGTTCTTCATTGAGTACAATCTACTTTAATTAAATAATTTTGTATTATTAATCAAAACAGTAAAAATATATATAAAAAATAACCTTATATCAATCGTGTTTTTTGGTCGGAAAAAAATAATTTTTTTGATTAAAAGATCTTAGTTTTGAGACCGCCATCCACCAATTGTAATGTTAACAATACAAACGATTTTGTTTCTTTTAACTTTGTACAGTTTTTCGATTTATTAAATTTAATAGAAATATTCTGTTGTTTTTTATATTCATTACATTTCCACCATATAGAGAAAATGTATCTCAACGTTTTAGTCTTTAAAATTATTTGAATGCTCTGGAATTAGTGGTTAAAAAATGTTTTGAAAAGAAAGTAATTTAGCAACAGCTTATTATTTGATTAGAATGTTACTTTAATGGTTATTATTTATTTTAAAGGGGTATTTATTTTAACAAGGGGTAAATAGTTTCAAGAGTTGGTAACACTGCCTCAGCAGCTATAGCCAGCCATTTTGATTTCTTCTGTCCATCCCTTTATCCATTGATGGCCGGTGCCTGAAGAATTATTCCCACATAATTCTTCAGCATCACAGTTTTGACGCCAAATTTGTGTTGATGAAGTGAAAAGTGTAGTGTACAATATGGCGCGATACGGGCAGAGGCCGGAGAATGCCCTCAAGCGGGCTAACGGTTCGTATTGAAACAATTTGATACCAGTTACCACGTTGCATGAGTAAATGTCATTGCCTTGTCCCCTATCATTCTCCTCAACGATGCTACATTTCACTTTCTTCTTCGGTCTGATCTGATTTCTGCTTATCAAGAGATAGTGTATTTTAGAGAGACACATGGTGTATTTTAGATCAATATTGATTGTAATCTAATCTATTTCAAATCAGCCTATTTGCGTTATCTCCTTGCCATATAACCTGTTCAGTTTCAAAAAAGGCAATCCTGTCTTATAAAATATTTTCATGAGTATTAATACACAGTTTTTATCACTATGAGATGATCTACAATCTTTAGCATATGGGTTGTACTTTCAAAACATATGGTTGTTAGAACTTAGCAACTTTAAAATCACATATCTAGTTACCAAATCTTTATATAAATGGGTACTCTGTAGTGCACACCATAATATGAAACATGTAGAATGCAAATATAAAAACATTCCTATTGTGGGCGGCAGAAATACAATATTGATTTTTGACTTAGCAGTATACTATTGAATACAGAGTAGTTCTTTAGGGAGATAATGATTAGCAGTAATTCACCCCTTCCTTACTATTAAAAACTGAAAGACCTTAAGGCCCAAACAAATAGGAAATTACAATTGATAAACAGCACTTCAGTGATCAGCAATACTTTGTTTATTGAAAATTGACATGACCTTCTTTGTAAATTGATGTTTTATTTTATACTTTTATTGTTTTTTAATTAAAGTAAGACAGATTATAGTAATGTCAACAAAAGGCAAGGCTTGTCTACAAATTCAAAGTCACTCAGTGTGCTATGGAGAGGACTATGCTTGGCGTTTCTCTAAGGGATCGCATCAGAAATAAGGTGATCCGGCAGAGAACCAAGGTCATCAACCTATCCCACTGGATTAGTAGACTGAAGTGGCAGCAGGCTGGCCATATTACCCACAGAACTGATAACCATTGGGTTAAACTGGTTCTTGAGTGGAGACCGCATCTTGGCAAACATAGTGTGCGACATCCACAGGCCAGGTGAAGCGATGATCTGTGTAAGACGGCTGACA
This sequence comes from Hyphantria cunea, assembly GCA_003709505.1. Taxonomy (NCBI): domain Eukaryota; kingdom Metazoa; phylum Arthropoda; class Insecta; order Lepidoptera; family Erebidae; genus Hyphantria; species Hyphantria cunea. The sequence goes on along the minus strand of PKRV01000450.1, from coordinate 806,940 downwards.
GGAGCTAGATGCAAGAAGTCAAGGATTGAATTAAGTGGGGTGAAATTGGAGAGGCCTATGTCCAGCAGGGGACTGCGATAATTTGGGCTCTCTGCAGGAACATAATGTTGAATTTGCTGGTTGTTGATCACAGTTGGGTTTATATGTCCAGATCAGTTTTATTATGGAACAATATACCCTCAGCTTGTTAGATGGTGATAAGGGAGACTGTACAGAGCAGCCATATTAGATTTCTAAATCTTAGATTGATTTCATTGCGCTTTGATTTTATGTGGTCTTTCAATGTTATCTTGCGGTCCAGGTGAAATGCAAGGTATTTGACACAGGTTGATTGTGGCAATGTGTCGGGTAATAGGTTGACCAGGGGGGGAAGTTTCACGTCTTGGGGTAAACGTGATTTGGTGAGACTTTGGAGCGCTTGCTTTTATGCGCTACTTGTTCAACCAATCACTGATGGAGTTGAGCTGACTTTGCAACAATCTGCTCGCCTCACATGGATCACAGTCACAACCGAGGAAGGCCGCATCATCGGCAAAGGTCACTACAGCTGTGTTAGGTTACTGGGGTAGGTCACTACTAAATATGTTGTAGAGGACGGACCAAGCACGGAGCCCTGAGGTACTCTGGCTCTGCAGGTGTAAAGAGAAGGTCTTGCGTTACGTTAGTTTGACTTGTTGACTCTGTCACAGACGTACAAGTCCATCAGAAAGTAGGAGTGTGGATCATACATTTTAATTTTGCAGTGTAGTCCTTTGTCTTATTGTAGAATAGACTTTGTACCTGCTCTATTGTAGAGTGGAAAAGAAGAAAATATTGAAAACTTATGGTTATTTATTTTAAATGTATAGAAGGTCAGGATAATGAAGAAAATGATACAGAGAATTTAAAAAAAAATATATTCACAATACAATTTGCAATTATGTTTTATCAATAAGATGTTGATTTTGAAAAACTTTATTACTTAATAAAAAATAAAAATCTATTTTAAATATTTAACTTCTGCTTTCTATTAATTATAAATTCTATCCATACTATAATATTCTTTTATTACTTGATAAATAAGAAAAAAAAGTTAAAATATTTAAGTATCGCATTCTATTAATTTTATATTCTATCCATGTTATGATATCTATGTCTATTCATGGTGCGAGTATGTTAAATCAATCTGCTCACGATCACTGATTATTGAATATAATTTTATTCAGTTTATTTACCTGTTTTCCCTTACTTAATCTGCTTGAAATAGAATACATAATATATAAATTTATTTTTAAGCCTAATAAATTATATATTATAACGCCAATTATATATTATATATATATTATAGTTGAAAAAAAAATCTTTGTAAAACCTATAAGGAATCATACACAAATTTATAAACAATACCCTAATTAATCAGACAAATGCCTTATTGTAATCGAAATAAATTGTCTTACAGAGTTTATGGATCTAGAGAAGCCAGCGAGAGCTTTAGATACCTTACAAGAAGTATTCCGCAACAAAAAATGGGCCTACAATTGGTCAGAATCGGTGCTGGAACCAATCATGTTCAAGTACTTGGAACTATGTGTGGATTTACGCAAGTCCCACATTGCCAAGGAAGGATTGTTCCAGTACAGGAATATGTTCCAATCTGTGAACGTAGGTTCACTGGAGCAAGTTATCCGGTAAGTTATTTGTTTTATACTACACATACTTAAAATTGACATTCCACTAAGCTACTTATTGTTTATGATCAGTTACTCACATTAAAATCTTTTAAGGCTAATTTAAATTGATACAATAGCTGGCCCTAGCATAACTGGATTCAGCACTGTATCAATGTAAACATGTTTCAATCCAGCCCAATATCCAGCACTAGCTCAATATAGACCGGCCACCGATTTTTTTATCCAGTGCTCCCTCTTCGGACGCCGCGCAATCTATGCAAATGGCATTGGATCTGTATAAACACTTGTACTAGAGAACGCCAATCGTTGGTGTCTTACTGGACGCGTGTAAACGAGGTGATGTGCTCGTGCAGTGAATCCAGTGAAGTTGTGAAGTATAACATACATCATGAATATTAATATTAAATTACAAATACTATCAACAGAGGCTACTTGCGTATGGCCGAAGAGCGCACGGAGGCTGCTCGAGCACAATCTTCACAAGCAGTCATTGACACTGATGACTTGGACAATCTGGCAACCCCAGAGACTATTTTGCTTAGGGCTGTATCAGGGGAAGACGCCCAAGATCGATCTGATAGGACTATTCTTACGCCATGGGTAAGTTATATGACCGATTTCAAATAAATTTGGTATGCAAATACAATGCACACTTATTAAGGCAAGACAAAATAACCCAATGTTTTAAGAGAATTTCCGACTTTCTTTTGAATAATCATTATATCATGCAGCACATTCATTAGTGCTTTTAAATGTATTATTTAAATTTTCTTGTAGGTTAAATTCCTGTGGGAGTCATACTGCCAGTGCTTGGAGCTGTTGCGTACAAACGCACATGTGGAGACCCTGTACCATGACATAGCGCGCATGGCCTTCCAATTCTGTCTCAAGTATTCACGCAAAACGGAGTTCCGGAAGCTATGTGATAAACTCAGGAAGCATCTTGAAGATATTTGCAAACCTACTGTATGTTTTAAAACCTCTAAAAAATTCTTTGATAATCAGTGTTTTAGCTATTTTTTACACAAGTGTTTGTATTTATTGATAGGTGCAAACTGGGAATGTGAGCATCTCAAAGCCGGAGACGCAGCAACTAAACTTGGAAACAAGGTTGTTCCAACTCGACAGTGCTATACAGATGGAGTTGTGGCAGGTATGTGAGAGACTTTTTATATTGAAACAATGATCTTGTAGAATATTTGTATTTATAATTATATGGAAAATACATTGAATTATCTGTCCAGATAAATTACCCGAAACTTGTCTGTAAATGCTGAAACAGGGTATATCATGTAATATTAGCTCTGAATGACAACATTATTAACATTTATTGGCCTTTCGATCGAGAGGTTAGTGATCCTGACTCAGGTTCCGGTTAGTGAACCAAGCCAGAGGTCATGGGCTTAATTTCCACGCAGGATAGATTTTTGTGACATGAAATAATTATTTGGTCCATCTCTAGGTGTAATTTATACTATAAAATATATTATATATGTCGGGAGAGTGCTCACGACGAATCGAATAAACAAAATAATACGAATCTAAATTAAACCTAAAAACTACTCTTTCTCCGACATTTATGTATGTGTGTCGTAATATTCGAGAGGGCAGCAGTAAGTTTGGAAAAGGAGTTTATAAAAAAGAATGCACTAGTTTTTTTGTTACCTATGATATGAAGGAACTCCTTCCACATAAGTCCATTATTTTTTCATTGATTATGACAGGAAGCCTACAAAGCAATTGAAGACATCCACAACCTGATGAATATGTCTAAGAAAACACCAGTTGCTAAAACAATGGCAAATTATTACGGCAAGTTGGCCCTGGTCTTCTGGAAAGCCGGCCACTGCCTTTTCCATGCCGCCGCGCTCTTGAAACTCTTCCAGCTGTCTAGAGAGATGAAGAAAAATATTACGCAGGAAGAACTGCAAAAGTAAGTATAGTTTGTCAATCCTGTTTTACTTATAAACCAAAATTGTAAGAACTAAGAACTGTTAATAAACCCTTACATTTATTGAGTATAGTCATATATATATATATATATATATATATAT
>PKRV01000450.1:737732-797473 GCA_003709505.1 Hyphantria cunea | reverse complement strand
CTGCCAAAATGACTCTGCCCTGCCTGATGGAAAGCATGAGCAGAATCCAAGAGTGGTGGTCACCATCATCAATGCGAAAAAGAACAATGCAGCATGGTGACCCACACTATGGCGGCCTGGGGGGAAGGGGTTGGTGAGGGGGATAGGGGGCGTTGGATTGGGGTATGGGCCTCCGGTATCCTCACTCACTCGATGAAACACAGCGTAAGTGCTGTTTCACACCGGTTTTCTGTGAGGCCGTGGTATCACTCCGGTCGAGCCGGCCCATGCATGCCGAAGCGTGGCTCACCCACTTATTATATTATTACGAGGATCCTCTTTATCGATCGCTTTTTATAGTCCCCTGCTGAACATAGGCCTATTCTAAGAAACACTATGCTGGTCAGATTGTATCTCGCAGTGGAAACGCTTCGAATCCGTTACGAGTCGTTGCGGAAACGTCGCAATTACGTCACTTGTCGCGAAAATACCCTGATTACCTGACGATAGAATCCTTATTCAATCATAACACAGATTATGTTTTTTTTTTACATTAGAATTTTACGATTAAATTACGACAGATAAAGTATTATATAATACTAGATAAATCATCATAGAAATAAAAAATATTTTATCCTCATTTATTACAATCCCATCACTAGGGTAACTTTTATGTTTAGCGCTAATAAGATAGTAAATAGCAGACGTTAATAGCGTGTTGTGTGTTTCCCTCAGGCGGCAAGAGGAGGTGTCCCGTGCTGCAGCTCTAGCGGAAGCACGGCGCGTGGAGGCCGAGCGGGAGGAGCGCGAGCGCCGGCGCCAGGAGTCAGAGCTGGCCGCCATGCGCGAGAGACACGTGCGGGAGAGACTCGCGCACGTCAGCCAGACCGCGCACGGCCAGAAGATGCTGCAGAAACTTGACGAGGAGGTGAGTCATACGAACACTAAATAAATTTTAATCTAATGGTTATATTTTTTTTTTTGGATACATAAATATATAATATATATAGATAATCATAGCTTGTACGACGAAAGCTTCATTGACTGATGAATAGTTACATACTTTTTTATGTATTTAACATTGTCATATTATATATTTGGCGACAAAGACAAAGAGCGACAAGGTGGCCCAGTTTGTCTATCACAAACTGGGCCACTTTGTCGCTCTTGACTCAGGCATTCTCACAATGTGACCTGCCCAACGAAGTCATGATACGCAATGAAGTCATCGAACGTTGGTTTCATTGCGTATCAGACAGTCAACTAACCTAATATTTTTTATTTTCTTAATTAACCATAAATTTTCTACATCATTGATGTTGTTTGTTGCTTGGCAAAGGATATATTATTTAAAAAAAGGCAAATAACAATAATGGTTATAGTTTTGTGCAATGTCAATAACTTAGGTATTTGCCTCCGAAATAATCCCATGTATATCTACATTATAGTTGTACTTGGTAGGCCTCGGAGGTACATTATGTAGTAGGCATGACGCGACAGACTGCATTAAACATGTGTTGTCTGTGTTAAAATACGCCTGCACAAACTTACTTCAAGGGTCTAAAATTTGTATTAATATCCATATACGAGTATGAGTCTTCCCGTGACCGGTCGAAACGTCGGAAAAAGAAGATAACCTAAAATCGTAATATTTTTAATAATTTATTAGGTCCAGCTGTATAACAAACTATGAGTATTTTTTTTCTTTTATGGAATGGGGGGTATACGAGCAGACGTATAGTCTGATGGTAAACGATTACCGCCGCCTATGGACACTTGCAACACCAAAGAGGTCACAAGTGCATTGCCGGCCTTTGAAGGAGGGGTTGATGGGAGGGGAAGGTATGGGGGTGAAGCACAGAGCAAGAGCTGTTTCACACGGATTTTATGTTAGGCCGTGGTGTCTCTTCGAGCCGAAGCGTGGCTCCCCTAAGTTCAAAAACAATAATTATGCATATGTTATGTTCTAGACTCTCAAAAAAATGGATGCCGAAGCTATCAACCAGCGTGAAGCTGAAGTCCTGATGAAAGAACGACGTGATTTGCAAGCCAAACTTAAAAATCAAGAGAAGAAGGTACAGGATATATATTTTTTTACAACACACAAGTAATTTTTTAATTTTTTTGTTTAAGATATTAATATTAAGTATTTTTAACAGAGAATGAGCTAGCAAAACTACATATATTAATGAGTATGTTGTTTTATAGGTTGATTACTTCGAGCGTGCAAAACGTTTGGAGGAGATTCCTCTATTGCAGAAGAGCTTAGAGGAGAAGCAGGTGCAAGATAAGGCTTTCTGGGAAGCACAAGAAAAAGAACGCATCCAACAACTTATTGGTAAGTTAGACATATATTTACTTTTAATTGACATAGATTATACAACCAATCAGGTTGGTATTTCACTTCACTTTGTGTTTATCCAATTTTATTTTATTCCAATTATTTATAAAGAATCTATTAAGTCTTAAAAGAACTATTCTGCAAGTGTACAAGCTAACGGTCATTACATTTGATGATCTTTCAAGCCAGATGTTTTCTCAAGCCAAACCTTTAGGTAGCCAAGAACTTTTCCCGAGTACTCAAATAACTCATTGCTGCTCAACAACTAACCGGCAAGTGTAAAAGCTGAAGGCCTGTATGGTCTTTCGAGCCGAACCGCTTTCATATCGGTGGCGAGCTTATAACGAAGTGCATCACGTTAACAGAGGCACGCGCCCGTGACGTGGCGACGGTGGCTCGGCTGGGCCGCATGGCGCCGCACGTGGAACTGTTCACGGAGAAGCTGCGCAGCGAGCGTGGGGCCGCGCACTCGCAGCGGCTCGCCGCCTTCCGCGACAAGCTCAGCGCCGAGCGCGACAAGCGCCTGCAGGAGCGCCGCCAGCAGCGCATCGAGAAGCGCCGTCACGAGGTACTTTACACTTAATCCACTCACACCTAGTTCACTTCGCTCTTAGTTCACAGTTTGACCAATTCGAGCTTTTGCTTAGTTCGCAGTTTCGAAACAGACGGTTATCAATTAGCAAATACATTTATAAAATTAGGTCAAAACAGTATAATGTGTGTATTAACAATGCTTGTAGAGATGATTTCAATAAACGTTAATTTTCAGTTAATCCAATTCTCGTTTAATATTTTTTTTAATGAAAGCATGTCCTTGATCAGAAAAGACGGTTGCGATATATATTAACTTTCACTTCATGTCATCAATTTTTCACTATCTTAAACTATTTTTCCGTTCAGTGGTTAGCAGAGAAGCAACGCTGCGAAGAACGCGCAGCAGAGGAAGCTAGACGTATTCAAGAGGAAGAGGAGAGAAAAGAACGCGAAGAACGCGAAAGGAAGCACCAAGAAGAAATGGCTGCAGAACGCGAACGTAAAGAAAAAGAAGAAAGGTATGAATCAGCGTGAAAATGTTTAAAAATGAAATCTGTCTTAAGTGCTGATTCGGGTGACCCCTCTGGTCTAAGTCGTAATAAAACAGATTTCAGGATATTTTTGTCTAATGAATTCGTAATAATTCGTACATGACACCTACCTACTTAAAAAGGCACAAATACTACGAGAATATATTATAATAAAAGAACTATCTTACAGAGAGCACCAAGAGATGTTGGCGCGGGCGGAAGCCAAGATCCGTGCGAAGGAGGCAGAGATCCAGCGTAAGCTGGAAGAACAGAAGTCGCACACCTCCAGCTGGCGTCGCGGGGAGCCTACCGACAAGAAGCCTGATGTCTGGAAACCAGGTTTGTCCAAACATAAATACCTGTATCCCCCCAACACATACGGCATCCTCTCACCAGGCAAGGTAACAAACCTAGTGGGCCGTGGTCCAAAGATCGATGTCGGGAAGTTGTAAATATGTTAAATTGTTCATATCGTGATACAGAATTAGCAGTTACTCCGTAGTTCAGTGTGTCTTTGCTAGATGGCAATTTGTTAAATTTTTTAATTTTTTTTATTGCCATTCGAAAGTCTGGATGTCGTCACATGCCTAATAGAACTTATAGACCAATCATATATACTATTGAATTATATCTAGCTATCATCATCATCTCAAGTCATGTTCAACCACTTTGTTGTAGGCCTCCTACGACCCCCTCCACTTCTTTCTATTTTAGGCAGTTTGTATCCAATTTTGGCCCGCCACCTTTTTGATGTCGTATTTCTTTATCATCAGCGGTCTGTCACTTCGGTAGATGTAACAAATACACAATAACTGGATAAACTATCCTTATATGCTTTCTTCACAGCCGGTCCACGTCGCGAGGCTGCTCCTCCTTTGAGAGACTCTCGTGACGATCGAATCGAACGCACCCGTGACGATCGCGGTCGGGATGATCGTAGTCTGAGAGACGACAGACGTGATGATCGTGGTCCGAGAGAAGACAGACGGGACGATGGTGGCAGTGGTGCTTGGCGATCATCAAACAGGGAGCCCGAAAAAGATCGTATCATAGAACGCGACAGGGAGAGGTCAGTACTATTGAAGATCATCTTTACAATGAAAATAGTTAGTTAAAAAAACGAGATAGTTAATAACTGGAGGAAGCCTTGGGTGAAAATAAATTGTACGATTTTCTAATCGGTTAAGCATTAAATTCGTCGAATTATAGTGTAATATAAATAAGGTATGAACATTTAGGTCTTTTAAACACAATTTCTTTAAGGTAACACTGATTGTAGCTATTTATACGGGGTCAAAATTAATATAATATAATCATCTTTATTGCCAACTAAACTAAAAGAAACAGTAACATTATGTGCGAGTATGTCTGCATTAGTTAAACACTGTGTCGCAGCTATTAACGCCTCGTCTGGTCTGGGGCCGTCAAAGTTACATCAAAAATATGATATAGGAACAATACAAATTAAATTAAACTAGAATTGCTGACACAGATGATTTGGATACAAACTTAAATAAATTCATATGTGTATGTGTTACAAGATCTACAAGACGTGTGTGTCTATTGTATATGTGTATATATGTATGGGTGTGACTGTGTGTGTATTATTACTGTGAGGCTGAAATACATTGGAGGAAATCTGCATGAGCTATATACAAGCATACGGTTTAGCCATGACGGAAATGTGTTCAGTAAATATGTGTCTCATTGTGGGTACCTTACAAGGTATATATCTGTACACTTCGGATTAAAACGAATAGGTTTACGTGACATAACGCTGTGACCGCTCCGAGGCCAATTTTAAGAACCTCACCGAGCAGCAATACAGTAGGTGAGAATAGAATAAGTGAGAGCAAAGTAAGCCATTTTGTGTTTGTAGGTCGGCCGATGTCCGTAGGTACCAATGAACTAATCTGCTCCCTTCAGAAAAACGTACTATCCACCTACACCCCAAGGTATTTAATAAAATCAGTGCACTCAACATTAATACAATCATTGATACTGGTTGCACCCGTGGCCAACAAGAACAAAAGAAGAGGACGGCTGTGATGCAGTTCTTGGAGAATGCATATTAGTCACATACTAGAGAAATGAGGACAATGCTGCAGTTAAATGTCCTATTAATTGGGAGTTGTCTAATAAAAATAGTAAAGGATGTACAAAATCTTATTTTATGTCATTACTTTCTTCATTAAAAATATTTTCATTATTAAAATACATCGCCGTCATTAGTAATATATTCTGTGTAGTGGAGGACTTTACAAATATACATAGAACACCCAGACGACAAAAATTTCTGATTCAAAACTGATATCCATATTTGTGTTGTTAATTAAATGTTTTTTTGGCAGACCACGTTATGGTGGCCGTTCCAGTGGGCCAGAAGGTGGCAGCTGGCGTCGCGGACCTGCTGACCCACCACCTGCAGCAGTACGTATTATACTTTTAATAATTCTTACTTAGCAGTAAAATGAAATGTTAAACCGGGATGTGGGGAGGCTCTATCGGAACTTCACAAGTGGACCTGGAGGCGAAAGCACTTAATCAGTGACGCAAGGATGCGCGGGAGTTAGGTCAAATCGGTAATCTCAGCTCTGCCTGAACCTGGTGGATGTGTGGATGGGAACGACTTATTCATCCGAGCACTGGGCACGCAGTGATTGCGGCGGTCCGAGAGGCATCACGGGACCCTTTCAAACCAGCATACGCAGGTGATCACTAGAAAAGGATGATTAGGAGATCACCTGCGTCTGATCTGCCAGGAGCCTATGTCTGATTGCGACCACTACTATCGCTGGACCGTGAACACGGCGCTCGGCACTCAGGATGAGCACGTTGGGGTTCCAGGGATTTCCTTTCTAAGGTATACCTGGTTCCACGGCTATTTGTACCTTGAGACGGCGTGCGATTGGATGGTATCCGAAGAAAAAGGACAACTGTTAAGGCGGACCTTGCTTGTGTCGTTCGACTGCGATGATGTTATTTTACTTGTAATAATTTGGTCTCCCAGTGGTCGGAATTCGACCATTGTTCATTTATTATTTTTTAGCTTTCTACACTCCAGGATTTCATACCCATACATTTCTTCTCTACATCTCTTTTCTATTTCTACATTTAACAAACTAATGTTTTTTTTAGGAACGATCTTCTGCTTGGCGCTCTAAAGATGGACCCCCACGTGATGATCGTGATGGTGGTAGTTTCCGTGATCGCGACCGAGATCGTTACCCACCCAGAAGGGATGATCGGTAAGTTCATAACTTTTCTTCGTAGAAAAGTTATTGCTACTATATTAATGTATAACACTGATTTAATTGGCCGTTTTAACAGTGACGGACCACGACGTGACGATCGTGATGGTCCGAGGCGTGACGATCGCGACGGTCCGAGGCGAGACGATCGCGATGGGCCGAGGCGTGACGATCGCGACGGTCCGAGGCGTGACGATCGCGACGGGCCGAGACGTGACGATCGCGACGGGCCGAGACGTATTGATCGTGACGGGCCGAGGCGTGATGATCGCGACCGTGATGGACCTCGGCGCGATGACCGCGACCGTCGCCCTCCGCCTCGCCGCGAGGAAAAGCGTAAGTACAGTTTATAACTTCATAAGATACGATAGAATTTAAGTTTGTAGCCTAATAACTGAAACTACCCAAGTCTTACTTCTAAAGGCTATAAAACATAAACGGTCATCACTAAAACTGGCAAACTGACCGGATTAGTACAGTCGTCGTGCGTTCGGTCAAGCATTAAACCGGCATACTGACCGGATTGGTACGGTAGTACCAATCCGGTCAGTATGCCGGTAATCAGTACATAATATCCGGTCATACAAGAAAATGACGCGAATTACGAATAGTTTGTTTGTTATTGTAGAAGTCGTGATAGATATGAATGGCCTATTTACTGGGAGGGGTCCGGATGGCGTAAGAAAACGGTTCCCGGATCCCTCCCGTCTCAGGCGTAGAGTGGGCACACCGTGTAACCACACGGTGTGCCCACTTAGTCGGTTCGATTCCGACACACCGCCCTGCCGCAAACCCCGGTGGGGTGAAGGCCCAAGGGGGTTTCTATAAGTAAAAAAAAAGGCACTGAACTATTTAAGAATTTTCATTTAAATTATAAACGTGACTGATATACGCTACGAACGTTGGTCGAGCACTGAAACCGGCCTTAAGGGGCACGAAAAATTTAATATATTAGTTTTTTTTTTATATTAACCCGTCGGCATCACGACAAAATATATAAAATAGTAGTGTCTCTGGTCGATTTTGACGGGACTTCGCTGATAAATGCTGATGGTATGGGAAGTAACTTAGGCTACTTTTATTTTAGAAAAAAATATTGAAAGCGGATAATAGTTGTTGAAAACTTTAAACTTACCTTTAACTTTGTTTTTTTTTTCATTATTTCAGTTCGCGACCCAGATGGTGGCGACTGGCAGGCGGTGACCAGGCGTTAACTACTTTTACTAACATTTTATTTTGTCACGAATTCAGCAGGGTTTTTGTGTTTGCTTTAGAATAAAACCCATTTGATTAACTCAAATGGGTTTTATAGATGAAGTATTTATTAGTTAATATTTGTATCAAAATAACTTAAACACCTTAAGATCATAATGCTCCAAATTAATGTTACATAAATATGAAAACACAGAAAGGAGAATTCAAGAAGAATAGGAAAGAAATTATTTGAGTATAGTGATTTAATAGTGAAAATGAAATTATATCTGTAACCAAGATATACTTAATTACACCAATTATTAAAATATCCTTAAACTATTCGTATAATCCGCTATACTGCGGTAAATACCCGTAAGACAGACCAATGCGATTTATGCGTATAAATTAGATATTTAGAAATTATAAACATATGTTTAACGGTAGCCATACACGCTAAGGTATAACCTGACAGGTTTGTATGTGCAGTTGTGCAACTGTATAGGAACGTCCTCTACTCAACTCAAGCTTACCTAAAGAAAAAAATAAAACAAATGAAAATATTGAACAATATCCAATTCAAATGTAACGGAAACCGCGGGAAATAACCAGCTAGTTACTAAAATAGGCTAAGAGTATGATGCATAAGGCTTTCTCGATAGGTTTTCTTGTATAGTGAAGAGGTGTCTGTCTCTAGCTTGCCGTACTTTTTTTTTTTTCAATTTCCAATTCAAATTCAATTTTGAAATTGCCATTCGTCAATACTGGCCACATCAAATCAAAATAAACAAAAACTTGTTTGGCAAAAAATTCTCAATTCAAAAAGTAAACGTGGAAATCTTTTTTTTTCAAAATTAGTCATTTGTTTATTGATTAGCCTATTATTTTCAACATAGATACGTTTAAAAATCGAATACATAATTATGGAATTTTCGTCGTGGCAGCAGCCGTTAGCTTCCGACATTTTTTTGTCGATATTGACGAATAAAAGGCGATTGTGAAGCTGACGAAGCTCGAACCTGCGGCTAAAACAATGTTGGTGCATGTAAATTATTTTCAAAAAGTAGAAAAGTAAATTATTTTCAATATCATTTAGCTTTTTTGAAAAGTTTTTAAAGCCCTTATCAACTGAGTCGATAAAAATGATGTCGGTAAAAAGGAGCCTTCTTAGTATTCCTTTTTCAAGAATCACATCTCCATGCTAAATTTTAGTCTCAATCAAATCTACCCTTTATTTTCTTTTTTTTCTTTCTATGTTAATTCTATACTTTATTTTTGAAAGGGCCGGAATGAGACTTTATTTTGCCACGGAACGGGTCTTTCCGTGGGGAAAATGGGGAAGAATTTAATATATAATAACGAAAAAAAAATTTTTTTAATTCAGCCCTCGTGGTACCTGCATTGTTCTAAGTTGTATTAGTATACAAAGTAATTTGTATTAGTAAAGTATTTACTAAGTTCTGCGGAGGAAATTCAGAGGGAAGTGGATTTCCTTTTATATTTTTTAGTAATCCTGTAATAGGTCTCAGGGTATATCTTCAACTTTACTTTTTTCTTTCATTGTAATTGATTATTGAATCAGCAGTTTTGAGGTAGTATTAAATAAGGCCTTAGAAATGATGATAAGATTAATTTGATTAAAATGGCTCTAAAAATCGCTAATATACTTATTAGCGAAAGTGTACTCACTGACTGATGTTGTCCAGACATTCGTTTTAAATTGACTGCTCATAAAAATCCTGTTTAAAGCCAATAAAGCGGGCATTATCGTTGGAAAAATGGGTGTGGTGAAGTCACCGAAAATTCCTGCTGAACTCGTATTATTATAAGTGTGAGATTATTGTTATGAAATTTTGTGTAGCCAATATAGTCCTTATCATATTTGGTGTAAGGGTCATAAAACTAGATATAGTGACCATCGAAGCGCCTCAGCGTAATTTGCTTTCAGCTCTTGAAGAAACATTTTTGATAATATCATATTGAATATGTATGCATACATATGTTTTTGTCAGTTAGAACCTTATAAATGTTCTGTTTATTTCAAATATACATATTTTTCATCTAATTTGTTTTTCTTTTATGTTACAACAGTAAAAAAACACTAATGACTGTTTTCACCAACGTCCCCTAAATTTAAGGGGCCACTTAGAGAGAGATAGGTAACCCTTAGTGATACTTTTTATTGCACCGTATAATGCCTTCAATGCAATGCTGCACATAGTTCCTTCTTGGAAAGGAGGTTTTTGGCCTATCACACAGACCAGGTCAATACAGGTATGGTTTCAATTTTGATTTCTTTTTTCAGTCATGTTTTCCTTAGTAGTACTACTCCCTTAGTAGATTTACGACACTCGCGCGCTGAATAGGAGTTGTCTTCATTACATTCTGAAGCGATTGATGACAGATGTATTGATGGGCACGCGTTTTGCTTATTTCTAACACAACTACTGTAATGGAAAGACATAAGGGTATAGCCGGCACGTAACTTGGCCAGATTTCGGCGTAGTGGGGGTAAGTTCGCACATAGTACACTTATTGCATCAAAACAAAATGGAAGTGTAGTAGACTGACGCTCCAATCGCTTGCTCGGAACGGTGCTACTACAATCCCCACGTCCCTCTGTCAACAATAGGGACATAAAAAATTACTTCTAGGCATCCAACGAATCTGGCCAGTTACGGGCCGGTCTCTATAGTTATAGTACATGAAGCATTTTTATTTTCCACTAGCTGATCCTTGCGGTTGTACCTTTAGAACAAACACTTTGTGTAATCCTCGAATTGTTGTTCTGAGTCTGGGCGTTCTTTGTCTATGTTTGTAAAATCCCATGTGACACAGGATCAGGATGTATATTCAAAAATACGAGAGTTGTCTTTAAAAAACAAAATAAATTTAAAAAACTATGTCGGTGAAAGGCTCGTGAAAATGCGTGCAACCGTTCTGGATATTAGTCGGCACAGACACAACAGTTTTAAGAATTACTTCCATGTGTATTTGGTCACTTGTTAATTTGACATTATAAACAAACACCTTACAGACAAGACAAATTTATAACTACATGCATAATCTGTAAGGCTGGCCCGCGTTAGCCTATTAAGGTTAGTGACCCTTACTGCTATACCAGAAGTGGTGGGACCAGCTTTGCCACTCTACATGAAATAATTTTATGAGCACTATAATTTAATAATATATATATTTATGTTGTGTATGTAGGTATTATTATTGTTTAGTTAGTTGCTATGCTACACATACTATAACACAACAGCACTCCAACATTAAACAATACAGTTTTAACTGTTACGTGTTGGTATATTAACATTTTCAGACGGATATATCCTCGCACAGGTGCGAAGAATCCGGATTCGGTAATCACAATACAGATATATAAGAACATAGTAGTACTGTTTTTTTATGAATGGTAATGTGCTAATGTGACTACTCTGCCTGAAAGAAAGAATAAGTAGAATCCAAAAATGGTGGTCACCACACTCATTGTGAATGCAGACAATGCAACAGTGCAGCATGATGACCCACACCATGGCGGCCTAGTGATGCCTCTGCATCATTGGGCCTCCGGTCTCGCACTCACCAACGAAACACGACAGCACGAACGCTGTCATTTTCCGCTGATCTGTGCGAGGGTAGTACCGCCCCGATAGAGCCGGCCCGATCGTGCTGAAGTCAGCGTGGCTCTATTACCTTTTAAAGAAGATATTAAACCTTATTTGACGTTATTTGTTAAGTAGGTGATATTTTCGGTAAGTAGAAGAAGTAAGGAGATATTTTTTGAGTTTAATTTTAAAAATACGACAGATCCAGGTCATCCTGGTCAGGTTCAATTAAAAAAAACGTTTAATATGGAACGACCTTCAATCAACCATGCGCTATAAGAGTCTCACGCAAGTTCCTGTTGGTTGGGACGTTGGCTGATTCAAAACTATGTAACCTAAATAATTACAGGCAGTTCATAAAATGATGATCAAACCTGATTTTTTCACCGTGGGAGAGCCACGCTTCGGCATGCATGAGCCGGCTCGACTGGAGTGATACCACGGCCTCACAGAAAACCGGTGTGAAACAGCGCCTGCGCTGTGTTTCACCGAGTGAGGGAGGATACCGGAGGCCCATAGTCCAACCCTTCCCCTCATCCCCAAAGGCCGGTAACGCACTTGTGACGCCTTTGGTGTTACGGGTGTCCATGGGCGGCGGTAATCGCTTACCATCAGGCGATACGTCTGCTCGTTTGCCCACATATTCCATAAAAAAAATTGTAAAAAATGCTTTCTTAATTTTTACAATAGTCCACGCGTGCGACTGGTAGGTACTGTTTGTAGTTTTATGCTCTAAACAGAGACCCTTGTATAGTGCCATCTAACAAGGTTACTCTGAACTACAGAGTAACTATTAATCCTGTATCACGATATGAAAAATCTTCACGTTGATTTGCATATTTACAACTTCTCAACAAACAAAAAAAGGTGATTGAAGGTAAATTATCTGACAAGATTACAGTACTGGGCAAGAAATAGTGCACATAAACCTCTAGAAAGAGACAATAGGCTTATTTCGGCTTTGTAGAGTACTGTACTTGTACTTGATCGTCAACTCATTTTATTAGTTTAAGTTTTTTTTAAATTTTTACATGTTAAAGTGGTTGCGCTTTGCGTTTATTCTGAGTTCACCTATAAAGAACATCTGTTCTTTGATGATGAGCCAATGGTGATTAAACATGGTTGTTTAAGAGATTTTGTTTGTAACCGAATCTGTCTTATAATGCATAAGGGCCGGAGTGAAATACCGTCTTCGAGGCTAATTTGGCCTTACCTTACTTATATTACTAATCTAAAGAAAGTGGTTTTGCATTTTGGTTACTCTGAGTTCTCCTATAAAGAACCTATCAGTTTATTACCTGTTATCTCTGATCGGTGCTTATCATTTAGTGCCGAGGGTCTTTCTATCCAAAACGGAGCATCATTTCTACAGTCTCTACATTCAAGATTCCGCAAACTTTTATTAACGACAGATAGAGACTTAGCGATCGCCCGCATGATGAAAGTCCGCGTGATCGTGATCGTTGCTATCCCAAAGACGATCCTCTTTCTTGTTTCTTGGCAAGTTGTAAACATGCTAATGGGTGTGAAGATTTTAATACTGCAATACAGGATTAGCCGTTACTCCGTAGTTCGATGTGTTTTCGCTAGATGGCACTAAACATGCTTGCGAAAAACTAACTTTCAATTCCTTTTCTTCGAAGTTTATCGTCGCAGTGTGTAACTGTGTATTCGTTGTTGAGTGACTCGAAATTGGTGAATTAGATTATTAGACATTTAATTCTTCGAAATCACGACCCACGCTTCAGCATACATTGGCCGGCCCTACCAGGCCTCACAGAAAACACACCGGAAACAGCACCTGTGCTGTTTCACCGAATGAGTGAGGATACCGGAGGCCCATAATCCAACCCTTCCCCTCATCCCCCAATACCGGAAACAGCACCTGTGCTGTTTCACCGAATGAGTGAGGATACCGGAGGCCCATAATCCAACCCTTCCCCTCATCCCCCAATACCGGCAACGTACTTGTGACGCCTCTGGTGTTGCGGGTGTCCATGGACGGCGGTAATCGCTTACCATCAGGCGATACGTCTGCTCGTTTGCCATGCCACATATTCCATAAAAAATTCACATGGCTGCGATCTTTTGTTTTTCGTTTTCGTATGAGTAAACGTATGGGGTATTATTCGAAGTTTCATTTTTCTAGATCATGTTGCAGGTTACAGTTATTCTGGCTCTTTTTCATATATTGTTTATAATCTTTAGCACTACTTATAAAATATTTATTCGAATTTTATTCTAACTTTAATTATTTACGAAACAACATCAGTTCCCAAAAACAGTAAAAACTGTTCCAAATGTAAACAGCTATCTGAACACAAGTGGCAAACATCATTGTTCTGTGGAATGTTGACTCTCTTGAAAATAAAGTATCAATGCGATATCATACTGTTATCGTTTGAAATACCAATTTCTCGTAAAAATCTTTCATGTAGTTAACGGCTTCCTCCAATCGATTAATGCGTCTTTACATCTAATATATCAAATTCTAGTATCGCGTTGTTTGTTATCAAACTCCCGCGGAACAGCTAGACCGTTTTTTTTAAATTTTGTGTGCATATCGGCTAGGTCTGAGAATCGGCCGACATCCATTTTTCACACCCCTAAAAATTAATAAGAGTTACTCATACCTAAATTTTTTTTTTTTTTTTGGCTTTTTTTTAATAAGGCAAAAGAACGTTTGTCGGATCAGTAAGTTTTTATAGATTTGCTTTGATGTATTACATACTAAACTAGAAGTCGAGTACCAGGGCACCAAATACTTAGTAGTCGATTCCTAGTCATGTGAATTTATTTTTAAATCTATACAAATAAAGAAAATAGAGTTCTGTTCGTAATTTCAAATTAACAGCTTTTTACTCAATTTCATACTTCTCCGTTCGCATTGTTTTAATTTTGTTATATATATTATCACATTAAGCAGTCTGACCCCGGTTGTTATCATAGGATAACAGTCGTGAAGCTTAGTTAGAGGCCTTTAGGCGGCTTGAAAATATCAATAGGATTATGTAGCCACAACGTTATCTTGCCAGTCCCCAATCCGCACTTGGCCAGCGTGGGGAGGTATGGCCTTAGCCCTCTCCTGAGATGAGACTCGAGTCCAGCGGTGGGATATTTTGGGTTGTTGATGATATACATATATTAACTCAAAAAGGACGCAATATAAAGTAGAAATTACGAAACTATACTACGAATCTTAATCAATAGAAATGAATCACAAAAATGTATGTACACGCATAACTTTCAATCGACTCCACCAAACTGGATAATTCTTTTTATGTATTTGTTATTTTTAGGACAGGGTTGGTATAGAAAAAATAAAAGAAAACCGGAGGTGTTATATTTCCTTAGTCCGCTTTGTCGTATACAATGCGGCCTTGTGGGACGGGCTTACTAAAATAAGTATTTCGGTACCTAATTCAGAAAACTTTCACGCAAATGAATATGGCGGTACGAAGTTCGCCGGGTCAGCTAGTAATATAATAATAATTAGACATATGCCACACACGATCCGATCTCAAAATAGGCATAGCCTGTACTATGATTACCAGACCACAGGTGAACATACTTATATATTTCCAAATACATGCAGAATATAGATAAATCACACCATTACGCAGAAAAAAAATTGTGCTCATTGTACAATATTTTTAGTTGGATGGAAATCGAATCCATGACCTCCTGCCTAGCAGTCAAGATCAGCCGCTAGAATATGCGTTTGTAAAAGATTCTACTCCTTTTGATGTGATGGCAAGAAACCGGATCAGTTATTTCTGCCAATGTCAATTCTTTGAGTCTTCAAGTCTTCGTCGCGATGAAATTAATGATTAAAAATGTGAAATGAAATGGGGATCGTCTTTCGAAAAAACTAAAAACAATCTCCGTAAAAGATGTTCAAGATACTTAAGGAGCTGTTATACTTTCGAAGGTCCCGGGTAGGTACAGTCGTTCAAAATAAAAGGTGAAGAAATTGGGAGGCTTAAAAACCTTTTTTTTGTTGATTGCGCTTTACCCCTTAATAAAATAATTTGCTTAAATTTTATATGCATTAATTTTTATGTAATTAAATAAATTAAAAGTTTCTTAAATTTCTAGAAGGTAAAAGATTTAAGGTTCAAAATCTATTTGTAATCATTAATTTATTAAAAACTAGAGTATCTAGATAAAGATATCTACATTAACACACATTTCATGAAATTACAACTGTTATCAAAAACTTTTAGGCAGTTTATTCATGTTAGCATTTTCTACTGCACTGTAGTACTGAACCTAATATTTAACAACCAATAGGCTAACTAAAATAGCGGTCGTTTGAGAAAGTTTATGTTTTTTTCACGTCGGCTCGCGCCAGTCGCTGACCCGCCGCTGCATCGGGCGCATGCGCGTCAACTGTCAGTAAAAAAAAAACTCTACAACCGGTTCCGTATTAATTAGCCTGGAACTACAATTCTTTGAAAGAAAGTGTGTTCTGTGTTTGTATTAATGATAAACTGAGGATATTTTTTGAAAATCTCAGAATGAATGTAAGTTTTCTTTAACTTTCTCAATGTTCCTATGGTTTATGCGGTGAGATTTGACGCAAGTGGTTGTTAAAAAAAACGTCCTTTCCTTATGAAGTCAATTACTAAACTAGGTTTATTTTAATTTATTTAATTAAGCATTAGTACCTAGTTATTTAGTTAAAAATTAACTAATTTAGTAAGTATATTTTTTTAATAAATTGTAAACATTTATTTTTCTATAAATAGAATTTCCCAGAAGTATATTTAAATGAAAAATATAAAAAAGTAGGATCTATAAAAACACACTCAAAAAAATCAAAAATTAAAAGATGCTAAAAACTTTTAAAAGAATTCTATGTTTAAACATAATTCCGATAATGTCACATAATGTGTATTTCGCTACATTCAAATTGAACTCGATGTTATTTGGTTTTGTATTCCGACGTAATGCAATCAACATTTTTTTATTCAAGTTACGTGTAATGGCAAAAAAAAATATCAAGATAATTACATAGATAAATAAACCATGATCCTAAGCAAACTACATAGGTACATAAACATTGGGCTCGATCGGTTGTACCTAAGCATACCCGTATCAAGCCTTATAAATTCCTTATACTACCCGTGCGCGATAAGTTGAGACCTGAGCGCGGTGACGTCACTGGCAAGTACAGTTCAAACAAAAAATAGAACTAGCTTCCACCTGCGGTGGGATCTGTGAATTTTAGGTAGTCGTCTTCTATCGTAAAATGAATTACAATATTTACCCCTCATTATAATACTTGTAAAAGCATTACCCCTCATTATAATACTTGTTATTGGAAAACAATAACAATAAAACAGTCAAAAAATGTAACAGGAACTTTAATAATAAAAAACTTAACAGGAACAATAACAATTAGACTTAACACGGACTATTACAATAAAAGTAACAACAATAATAACGAATTCGGGAGCGCGTCGATACGTGACATAAGCCAGTGCGAAATTAATAGATAAAAATATAATATAATACTGTCGTCGCCAACTGTACATTGCGGGCGGCTGCGGGTAGGTGTGCGGGGATGAGGGAGGAGTGTCACATTCCACGCAGGTCTCAACTTATCGCGCACGGGTAGTACATTTAAATCAATATCCGAAAGACCAAAATATCCTATGAAAATAATGTGTGATACCTAAATCTATTACATATATATAACATTCCTGGCCATGCCTGGTTCAATGATGCAGGAGCATCACTAGGCCGCCAAGATGTGGGTCACAATGTTTGTTCGCATTGCTGCATTGTCTACATTCGCAATGAGTATGGTGACCACCACTCTTGGTTTCGGCTTGTGCTTTCTATCAGGCAATATAGAGACACTTTCGCAGGGCCATACCTAAAAAAACAGAGTTAGGTGAGTAAGTCAAAAAATTAGACGAGTTTACCCTACTTGCGATATAGGTAACGGATGCTCGTATGGTCCAACCAGATTAGTTGGTTCCAAATGTGGTTGGACTTTGCTAAATTACAATATCATCTTTGCACTTTTTTTCTTTTTGTGTTTCACACTTAAATTTGAAATATATGTCATTTATAAATATACTAACGTAAACTACTCCTTAGCCTTTACAAAATATGTATTGGTTTGCCCGATATGGGGCCAACAAATACTTAAAAAGTTTATCTGACATTTCACTACATGAATTATGATGATCTTATATTTTTTATCAATCAATCAACAGCCACCACTGATATCTTTTGTGCTTGGTTTACAGAAACAGCTATGTATAAAAGTACCTAAAGCCTTAAACATGAGCTTATTTTTTTAATGGCAATATTTCCTGGTTCTTATCATGAAATCTAACTGGCATTCCACTTCATATAATTTGATGTTTTTATAACGATTGCATCTTCTCGGAGAGGCAAATGCTCAGCAGTAGACAACGATAGGCTGATGATCAGTTTTCAAGTAAGCGAATAACATACATGAAAAAGTCAGAACCTGCTTTTTTGACGACAGTTTATTAGTTAGGTATCTTAAATTCACAGTCTTAACACGAAAATGACTGATTTTCGTGTATTATTTTTTTACGAAAGAAATGTTTTTTTTTGAATATCTAAAGCACTCGACTTTGAACTATATCCTATAAATAAACCATCAAAATCAGTGTAATACGCCTGAAGTTTTAAATAATTAAACAGATTACATAACAAAGAAGCATAATCACAACGAATAGAGAAATTCCTGCTTTTTAATTATTTTTTTTTAAATACATATAAACTTTATTTACAGTTACTATCTTAATAGATCTGCGACGACAATTTAGCTACTAACTAATAAAATATACCGCGAGTCTGCATTCATTTACATATGAATATATTCACTTTAGTTACGTTTTCACTAACTTTCGCGATTGTAACATAGATTCTATAACAGTTAGTCATATTTGTCAAAATTTAGTGAAAGGCTTTCTTTAAACAATTGAGTTAAACATTGTATTTACAATAATATCTTTAAGTTTCCTTTAGCTTCTAAAGAAAGTAAGTCTTACTTTTAACATTGGTGTACCTTGTTCATCAACATACTTAAGCTGTCTACTGGCTCAACACTGGTCTCTCTCTCTTTAGAAAGGAAGATTTAGCCTATTTACCACGTCGGCCATACGCATGGAAGTAATGTCAAGTTTCCATCTCTTTGCTGTGTTATTTTATCTGTGGTTCTGTGTAGTTTCACGGGATCAGCACACAGGATGAGTATGTGTAGGTGACAGTCTGAATTCTTAATCTGTCACTACACGGAAAACTCAATTGTTTGCACATAACTTAAAGGAGATCGTTTTTTGTTTCTACGAAAGACGGTCTCCATTTCATGTCATCCACATTTTTTATATTTCTATCATTAATTCCATCACGACGAAGACTCGAAGACTTAGAATTGAAGAATTTAAATACTTGACATGGACAGAATTGGCTGATCCGGCTGGTTGCCATCTCATCAAAAGAAGAAGAACGTAACTTTAAAACGTTTAAAAACTCAAATATTTTAAACTATTGTTTGGAATGAAAAGAATACAGGAATTACCTTTAATCGATAAATAAGATTGTATTCGAGGGATTGGAGAACTTTTAAAGCGAGTTTTGCGAGCATACATATATGAAAGTAAAATTCAATAGATTTTACGATCATAACACTCTAATTAGATAATATGTCAATAAATCATTAAAAGTAAAGAATTACGGATGTAAATGAGGAATTAATCATTAGTTAAGTTTCCTTACACTACATAAATTACATTTTAACGTACTTATATAAAACCTTTTATAGCCACTAATTAGTAACGGTACAATGAATGAAAAAGGTAATGTACCCTATTTATAGTATCTACTAGTTAATTTGCAACCAAATTGAATAGTATATTGAAGCTTGGTTTAATAATTTACGTATAAACCCACAGAAAATGTAAAAGGTTTTGAAAAGCCAAAACCCATCTATCTACGTAAAAATTTTAGATAAAATTTATATGTAGATGGGTTTAGGCTTTTCAAACTTTTTTTTATTTAAAATGTAGTATGTCATGCCGTCAATCATTACGAATCTTTTGACACTTCATTTCTTTATATCGGTTTAGTAGTTTTGACATTACGGTGCAAAATAGGAAGATATATAGACTGCCAAAAATGGACTGGCATACAAAAGGATTATTTACATGGAAAACCGTTAAAACAGGACACTTTCTGCCCACAAAATACTTGTTGATACAACAGATTTCTTTCAAACTGTGGTTAGTCCGCACTACGAAACCTCATTATAGGCGCGTTTAAGCCGACACGAAACACTAAATTAACCAGACATGTACTTATAGGTATGCAGATATAACGTAATGAAATTACATATTTATGTCACTAAGGCATTTAGAGAAATTGAAACATTTCGAAAGCATTACTTATTGATGACCTATTCCTCGATTCCTTAACTCTTTAGAAAATGTAGCCGAATGACAATTACACAAAACTATTATGCTATGTATGATATGGCTCTAAAACTACATTAAATTGTAACAGTAGTTTTGGCTAGTGTCGTATCACAATGCTCATAAACTGTCATTTCGTGGCTTTGGTAGCATAGGCGGTGAAAGAGTAGGTATATTGAAATTGAGAACACCTCTTCTCTTCAAAAAAACTATTACAATTTATTGGTTATTTAGCTGTAAAAAAATTGTGACAATTCATGTCAATTACATAAAACTTTATATTTGAGAGGCCTATGTCCAGCCGTGGACTGCGATAAGCTGATGATGATGATGATGATATTTAGTGATATTTGATAAATTTTTACGAAACATATTGTGGCTACTTTTATGTGCTACCTTTGAAACCAGTTCTGAGCTATTTATGTCAGCTATCATAGTGACTGTGACCGAAATAGTTCCATGGAGCAGTTATCTACTTCTTATGCGGATGTTTATAGAATCCACAGAATCAAAAACAAGTATTTAACATATTCCACCAATTCCATGTTATGAATAATCCCATAAATGTATTTTTAAATTAAAATTGTAATAACTATGTTAATAGGTGTACCTTTAAAATTCTTCCGCTGACGTTAATGAACTACTTGAAGAACAAATTTAGAACAAAACAAAGTTATCTTCGCTAATGGACCATAAATGTATGGATCAGTACCGTTCTTCAAAACTTCCGTAAACCAATTAACTATATTTACGTAACTATAAATAAAACATTATTGTTTTTTATATTAAAATAGAGAAAAAGCAGTCATTCAAAATGAAACTTCTTAAAAGATCTAAATATTTTATAAAGTTAAAAAAAATAAATAAAAAATAAAAATAGCCTTTAATTACTCTGACCTTTGCACATTATGTGATATAATATAAGAATATGCTAACTTTACCTAATTATACAATATTAACTTTTTTCCTATTTTCTGTATGTATATAAATTAACATTTACTGTCAGTTACTAGGTCAGGCTGTCTTGTGACATAGGCCTCCTCAAGATCCCTCCACAATTGCCTGTCCATTGCTGTCCTTCTCCAATCCTTCGGCAAATCGTCCTCCCGTCTTTTTTTCTGCCTTCCTCTACGTCTTTTTCCATTCCGTGGGTACCAATCTGTTACTTTTTTTGGTCCACTTTCCTGTTGTTGATCTCATCATGTGACCAGTCCATTTCCATTTCAAAGTTCGTATTTTTAGAGTGACATCTGCTACTTTGGTACTTGTGATTTTATAAAGTTACGTAAACTAAAATACTATAAGTATAGTTTCTACTATTTATATATATATTACTTCAAATAGCAAAATAAATTCAACACTAAATATAGATGTTAATAATAAAAAACCATGTCACATAAAACTTAGATTTATTTTTATTGTGCTTTGATAAATGGTTCCAAAGAATTATTTGTACAAATCAGTGAAATTGAAGTGTATGTTTATGAGGCGCAGTGGTTGCGAATGCGACTGCTGTGCAAGAGGTCTCGGGTTCGATTCCTGGGCCGGGCCAAATGTATGTACGATCTGCAAATATTTGTTTCGGAGTTTGGGTGTTTTCTATGTATAATATGTATGTATTTACAAAAAAAAGTATATAAGCATTAATATCAGTTATCTAGTATCCATAGTACAAGCTCTGCTTAGTTTGGGACTAGATGGCGTTGTGTGTTAAAATATTTATTTATTTATTTACTTTAAAACTTTTCAATAAATGCATTTGAAAGTTTATACAGTATATACACCACACAAACCATTTTTGTGCGCCTGTCTGTCCGGCTGCCAGTCTGTTTGTTCCGACTAATTTCTAGAACGGCTAAACTGATTTTGACGGGTCTTTCACGAGTAGATAGCTGATAATATAAGGAGTTACTTAGGGTACTTTTTTAGACTAACTTCGCCATGAACAGGGTGAGACGGTTCTTCGAGCTCGAGCATTCGTGTCTTTTTTATGTGTGGAGTATGTTCTCATCTTTGTGATGAATCCGCACAGTATATGCTTGATGCTCTCGATCGGTTGTTTTTGCGGTAAATAGTAACCTATGTCGCTCCTCATCAAAGGTTCATTGTAATTCATTCATTCAAAACGTTCATTTCATCAAAATCTGGCAGACAAATAGACAGACAAAGTAACTTTCGAAATTATAATATTAAGTGTGAATTGAATCTGTACACTATCATCTTAGTTCGTATAATTATCATCACACATGCATCTTACAATGTTGCACACCATATATAATCGTGATTGATCTTTAATGGTCACGTAGGATTTTAAATCAAAGTCAAACACGTAGCATCAATAAACGTGAAAAACAAAGGGGTTGCAATATTAATGACAATGATAACGACTGGCCATCATAGACTTTATTGATACATTTTTTTTATTACATACTCTTTGTCGACGATAATGTAGTCGCTCATAGCCCAGTTGCACTTGGTGATTAGAAACTACCACCGAGCGTAAGCAATGACGGCGCGGTCAGTACCTGGATGGGTGACCGCTGGTGGCATGTTACCATGAGCGTCTCCGTGATTCGGAGGTCACATTAAGCACTCGGTTTCGAACTGTAAAATTGTACTTGGGTACACTGAAACTACATAATTATTTCTCGAAATATAAACGCCTAAAACGATTTAAAACAAATACATCGTGCTTCTGTTAGTAAACATCGAACGCACAAGAAATTATAATTAAATATTCTAGCCTCGATCATCTGCTCTATAAACCTATACAAATAAATAAAATTGTAGTGTCTGTGTGTAATATTAGAATAGCCTAGCTTTTACTAAATGAATATGTATGTTAACACGGTACATATACCAAATTTTTTTTTACATTTTCGTGCGTCTGTTCCGGCTCTGGAACGGCTGGATTTTGACGGGACTTTCACTGGCAAATAGCCAAAGATATAAGGAGTAACGTTTTTTTACGTCTACGTTACGTTTACGCGGCGTTACCCAGAGTTACCGCGGGTAACACTGCGGGGCTCAAGTCGTTTATTAAACATTACATTGCGTGTGCAATACATACCTACCTAATATGTTAGAACTTTTTCTGCAGAACTCTTCAATCGTACGATTACTAAACTTCAACCACATAGCATAATACTAGTCTATGGCGAAATATACAGTACAATGTAAATTAAATATAATATCCGCAAATCCATTAAAACTTTTATGTCGCGCTTAGGGTTGCCAGTTGAGAGCTAATTTAATCAATGCCGTATCCCTTGCTTCCTTTACCTTGATGCTATCGTAGACATGGAATAAATTAAAAATTCCTTATTAAAAAATCCTGTTATTGCATATTGATTTACTTATTTTTATTTACCATGTTTATACACGAAATGTACAATGGAGGACTTAATGCCAAAGGCATTCTTTACCAATCTACCGTTGGGAGGTGCGGAAATGAGTGAGAAGGTGCACCATATTTTTAATATAGGTTTAGTATAAGGTGCATTTATGTTTTTAATAACTATTTCGTTATTTCACATATCTGAGCTGAAAATGCAGCCTTTGTCAGTGGTGTCTCAAAAATGTACTGAATTAAACAACACTTCTAGAATTATTGCATTTGAATAGAAAGACTTGTCAGAGTTATTCAAAGAGAGAAGGAGCAACTTAGATCTGTTTCGTCTTCTAACCCTACGAGCACTGGGAAGTACTCGGAACGATTTTGTCATGAGCATACAGAAAGTAAAAACTTAAGCATCATGTCACGAGTACTAATTATGAATGGATTCTTCGTACAAGAACAATTAAAATGTATTTAGAGATCTATTTGGTACATTTCAAGGTAAGAGTCGTTTATCAATCTTAGTGGCTTATGTTGATCTAAATTTATTCTGTAAAAATAGGATCTTCAAGATACGAAAATAAATTACTTATAAACAATACGTACGATATAGAATTCAACGAATTCTATAATCTTTAGGCATTGGAAAAATAGAACGGCCAGATTCTACAAAAAGTCGTGTAGTCTTCTGCAAATCTTCAGATTTCCGATTCCGATTACAGTAAATTCTCGATAAATTCTTATTCTAATAGGAAAAATTGCAATTGGCGAGAATATCGTGTGAAATTGTTTATACGCAGGAATAATTTAACAACGTTCAATTTTTAACCCTGCCATAAGCATTATTGTAATACTTTTAACGTGGCTATAGATTAATTCCTCACATTTTTCTGTATAGATTACTTCAACATTGAAACATAAGAAGTGGAGAGGTTAATTGTACTTTACACACACAGCATGCAACGGAATAGAAACGAATAATTATAAATCAAATTTTTGGAAGAAAATAGCGCTTCGCGGACTGCAGAGGCATATAAGTTATATACACTAATACTAGCGTCCGGAAATTTTAATAAATTACATATGATAGTTCTAAAACATATAATAATAAATTATGAAAAGTCATTTTTTTTAGATTCAAGTAATGTTTATCTAATTCAAAGATTTTGTTTCCTATTCTTTCACATATTTTATTTTACTTCAACTAATCTTCATGTTAAAACGAATAGTATGGTTTTTGTCGGAATTAATCACGGAATACGGAAGCGCATTTGACAGAGAATGTGTAGAGAATTTAGTGACTGTCTTTACGTTTCGATAATATATAAAACTAAGTAATAAATATACAAATATAAGTGCATTTGTAAATCGTTTCGTTTATGCAAAGTTCCCAAATCGATAATGCTGGCGTCGGTGTTGGAAATGAACTGACTTTAGAGATCAAAAGAATTGCTTGTGCAGATAATTTTAAACTTAAAAGTCAAAGTAATAAGGATAAACGTTCATTGAACGTGGGAAAATAAGTACATACAGACATACTAAATACAGAATCACGTTCAGATTGCAAATACCCTTTGTCTGCATATTTCGAGATACTTTAGCAGTTTAGAATATTGCAAGGTTGAGGTGTCTCGCAAAATCGTGACATAATTGAAATGACGGAGCGAATGAGGTGGTTAACTAGAAAAACAAGTAGTAGAGCCACGCCGATTTTAGAACGAACGGACCGGCTCTACCGGGGCGATACTACCCTTGCACAGAAGGTCAACGTAAAATGACAGCGTTCTTGTATTCTGCTTATACTTTCCATTCAGGCAATGAAATACCATGTAATTTATTTATAAACCCAGAAAGATACACCAACTGTGATGTGAAGTACCTTTGAGAGGCAACCACCAATGCCGTATTATTTTTTCTGTTTTTGACTTCTTTCTTAAACAACGTTCTTTTCTATCACTATAGTTTCCTACTAATTCTATTGAAGATTCCTCCAGTTATACTGTATGTAACAATTGGTTTAACAGTTATTATTGCGTCAGAAATTATCTGTGAAAGTCATCTTAAGCGCCATATTTATAGACAGTTCAAAAAGTTATAAATTACCGTAATAAAACCATAAATTCATAGTGTGCGGCAATTTTATTTTTCTGTGGCAATAACATGACTAAAAAGGGAACTTTATGGGAGAAAACTTTCTATTATAGTCAAATAATGAGATAAATAAAACATAAATAGCTGTATACACATACATAATAACACGACCATTTTCGCAAATGGGGTAGGGAGAGACAATTTGATCTCCACTTACTACGATCCAGACAAACCTTCATAGAGCAACACGGGCCTCCAAAAGGAAGGGTTTAGCCATAGCGTTTATTTCAGATTCAGTCTGTCATTTTTTAGAGGTGAAATCTTTACACAGATACTTTTTAAACTAACATACAAAAACAATCGCCTGTCACTACGAACACACACATTACAATTAAAACATCCAGAATTTGAAGCATCTATAAATAAATTCTGTGTCTTAACAGTGTAACACATAGGTCCATTAGGATTTACCGTACAGAGAAGCACCTGCGTATGGCTAATCCCTACCGTTTTGCTCTGTGCTTTCGCTTCATGCACATTCATCGAGTGCTGTGTGCATGCTGGTCGGCTTTTTGTGCTTAGCAACTATAAATTTAGATAAGATAATAAGTCTATTGTTAAGGATCGTTTCAGTTAGCAAATACTTATAATGATCTCGTCAATATTCATGTCTACAGTTTGCCCATACTTGAAACTATGAAATTGTTCGATGTAATTTATTTTTCGTTTACCAGAGAAATAAACATAATGAAATTTTCTTCTGTTTTCCAATGAATTCAAATCTATGCGTCCATTAACCGCTACCTGCTTACTATATAAGTACTAATATTAAATACTCATGAGTTAACTCATTAAGGAGATATGATTTTCTTTACATTTTTTGAGTGACATAAGTGGGCTCAGCAGAATTGTCTGTAATGCGGGCTGTATTAAGTACACTGTGCACATTGATTTCTTCGAAAACTATACTAGTGTTGTACTGTTCTCTTCTGGAATTGAATAAAGTTACCACACATACTTCCGTTAAGCTGGATGTTGAGATTTTAAACAATCGTGACCAGCAACAGAGCATATTCTGGGAACACCCATTTACCAGAGACTTTATAGACATTTCCACTTAGCTACAAGTACATAGCGAAACTTTGTTCTTTGGTCGAGGAAATAACACAAACGCAAGTCTATTGTACTTCTTCTTCTTTTTTTGATGATATGGCAACCAGCCGGATCAGCTATTTCTGCCAATGTCAAGTATTTAATGTCTTCAATTCTAAGTCTGCCAAGTCTTCAAGTCTTCGTGTTGATAGAATTAATGATAAAAAATATAAAAAATGTGGATGACATGAAATGGGGACCGTCTTTCGCAAAAACAAAAAATGATCCAAGTCTAATTAATCTATATACTGTTCAAGAGAATAAAATTGACAAATTATGCATTGTACAAATGTAAGTCACGGACATCGGTCAATGTTTTAGAAAAACGAAGTCAAAAAGCATAAACCATAGACTTAAACTAATAGATTACATTTAACCGCATTCGGATCGTTCTAATAGTTTATGTTGCTTAAAAAAGCATAACTTATTTACTGAGTTCTTGGCGCGAAATCGACAAAAAAACATTTTTAAAAATAAATTCTTGTTTTTGAAAATTATATTTGACTTGCCTTGGTGGCACAGTGGTAGCGTACGCGACTGCTGTCCATGAGGTCTCGGGTTCGAATCCTGGGTCGGACCAAATGTTTGTATGATCTGAAAATATTTGTTTCGGAGTTTGGGTGTTTTCTATGTATAATATGTATGTATTTACAAAAAAAAGTATATGTATGTAATAATATCAGTTGTCTAGTACCCATAGTACAAGCTCTGCTTAGTTTGGGACTAGATGGCGTTGTGTGTTAAAATGTCCGAAAAAAAAATATTATTCCAACAATTTAATGGAAATTAAGTGTCTGTAGTTATTTGAAGACATAAGTTACAACAAAACTGTAACCTACTAAAAGTCCTAAAATATTTTAAAATATATAAACAATCTAACAAAATTATAATTATTTTTCATTTGAACTGTTAATGTCTGTAACTGAGATGGAGAAACAAACACCACAAGTTACTTAACAAGGCCTACAATTTAACAAACATTTTATTGGGTAATTGGTAAATATCCTGACAACATTAGCGAAGGTGAAGTCAAACCTTTCACTTTCCTTTGTTCATTGCCATTGATTGTCCTATTTTACCCGTTGATAAATAAGATTTGCTAGTTTAAGATGGGAAACATACAAACGTACAATTAAACAACTAAGGTCGCTCACACCTTGATAGCTTCCGAAGGCGATCGTGACTGGCATCCTAAATTAGATTTCTATTGTTAACACAAAAGTATTATTGATCTGAAATCCAAAGGTTCAAAGTGATTGATTGTTACCGTTGTATCCAAAACATTATTTATTTATATATTAGCGTTTTCTTCATGGAATAAGCTCGTACGATATTGAGAGCTAGGAATATTATAAATATTTATGACACTTATTGTTTGTTTTAAAAAACAATAAAATGGAAACAATCTTATTGAAAAATGGATATTAAATTTTATTTCATTTAATAATGCCATGTTTTGAATGCTTTATGCATATGGCAACAAGACCTGACCTGACATTTAAAAATGATCAGCGGGAAAATTACAAGGAATAAAAAGTAATTAAAATATGGAAATTGCTTTTCCTTTTATCCCTTAATCTAATCATTTATGTCTCTATAACATAGAAATAAATATAAATAGGCTCGAAAATAGTGAAACTAATTTTTAAAGTGAAAATTAAAACACTGACTCATCATCATCATCATCATCATCATCAGCCTATCGCAGTCCACAGCTGGACAAAGGCCTCTACAATATCACGCCACTTAGTTTGATTTTCGGCTTCTCGCATCCAGTTCCTACCAGCCGTTTTGCCTTTTGCCGTTCCTACCATCACTCCACCTGGCCTGTGGACGTCCCATACTACGTTTGCCTAGACGCGGTCTCCCCGCAAGAACTCGTTTGACCCCAATGATAATCAGTTCTGCGGCTTATATGGCCAGCCCACTGCCGCTTCAGCTTACTAATCCTTTGGGCTATGTCAATAACCTTGGTTCTCTGCTGGATCACTACATTCCTGATGCGATCCCTCAGAGAAACGCCGAGCATAGCCTTCTCCATAGCACGCTGAGCGGCTTTGATCTTGTGAACCAGCCGTGCTGTAAGTGTCCACGTTTCGGCTCCGTATGTCATGACGGGTAGGATGCACTGATTAAAGACTTTCGTCTTTAGGCACTGTGAGATTTGAGCTATTCAAACGCCGCCATTTTGCGCGCGCTTTTTACACAGCCAATGACGTCATTATTATTTCGTGTTTGTATACTATACAGTTTTTCAGTTACTTTATACTTATTTACAATTTTAATTTGCAATAAAATCATGGAAGAATGTATTTCTTTTCACAAACACGACTAGCACAGTTTGAATTTCGAAGGTAACTCGAAGGAGGTTCGAATTTCCCTCTCTTAGTTTTCACTTTTTATTTAATATTTTCTGGATTTAAATAATTAATCACTAAATAAAAAAAGGACCTTAAACGTATATTGTAAAGACAATAAGAATCTAGAAAAAGAAATTAGTGACAAATAAAATTTTTACGCATATTCCCCATTGAAAAATTACAACATACGTATCATGGACATAACCGACATAAAAAACTAAGTCTTTATTTGATTAGTCTCCAAGATGTAAATTGCATTTACCATAACTCAATGGTTATTAACACTTGAACTTTCTAACAACTTTTACAAATTACAATAACTTCAAAAACACCTATTCTAATACCATCCCAATGTTACATTGGGAATTCAAATGAATTAAACTAACGTAACCATCGCATAACCATCATCAAGTAATAATCCGTGAGAAAAATCAACATGACCCGATGTTTATCTCTATGGTCTAAAAGGTTTTTTACGTAATTTGCACGGGGCTTAAATAATAGTTGACGACACAAATTTTTCCCGCTCTAATTGTCTGCTGGAATGCTGGATAAGCAATGACAGCATCATCGTTCAGTAACCAATAAATACATTTTCACACAACCTTTTAATGTGTTGAGTTGAGCTAAACGAGGAAGCGAAAGTTTTATTATTTTCACGTCTTAAACTACAAATCTTTTTTTAACAAGTCCGATAGGAATTTAAAACGTTACTTAAATTTAAAAAAACGGTAGTTAA
The DNA here is from genome assembly GCA_003709505.1 of Hyphantria cunea. Classification (NCBI taxonomy): domain Eukaryota; kingdom Metazoa; phylum Arthropoda; class Insecta; order Lepidoptera; family Erebidae; genus Hyphantria; species Hyphantria cunea. The sequence continues at coordinate 767,898 of PKRV01000450.1, read as the reverse complement.
AAACAAGGTTTATTTATTTATAAATCCGTTTCCACGTGCAGTTAACCATTTTATATGTGATATTTTATAACTACACACTTCTTTCCCTCATTTCCACATGGCCAGTGAGAGTGCGATACACAAGGAAACACGAATATCGTATTAGACTGCACTGCCGTGACCGAACCTCATCATTCCATTGTGCAACCACATTGACTTTAATAATAACATGTTGAGAACCTATAATCGATTTCCAAAGTGCACGAGCAATATGTTGTCAAGTTTTTCAACCGTGCAGTTGACAAACCGTCTCTTTTCGTTTCAAATGGACATACAAAGGACTGTTAGGGTTATTGTTGCCTTATATAAAGTGATTTTGAAAATAGCGATTTGCTCTCAAATCGTTAAAATAAAATATTGTTTATAAATTATTATTTTTTTCATTTTCGAAAATTTGGGTCATTTTATTAAATGTCAAAAAATGACGAAGTTCCTGTTCACAACTTAGTAATTTCCGTTCAGAAACAACATAAAGCGGAAACCATAGTTTCCAAACGATTGACAGTTTATTATACCATAAAACCTCTGGAGCGGAACCAGTTTGATGGCAAGCATCAAAGACGGATTTTGTGTTTAAACTGTATAATCATTATAAGTACCTTAGTTTTGTTTCCTACTTTCGATTTCATTAACTAGAAAGTATGTTTTGGTTTCCTCTATTTTCTGTGCATGGGAGTCACAAAACTGTTAAAAGGTGCTACTTCAACTATTAGCTTTCAACATTCGATGGCTTTCTACATCGTTCAATCAAAATAAGGTATAATTCGCTTGATTAATTAAATAAAAGAAAGAATAAATTAATTAATACGGTAAATAAATTTCCATTACATAATTATGCTTTAATTGACCTACCTCCATACATGGTATTAATGTTTAATCAATTTATTTATGTATCTAAATAAAAAAATACAATTTTAAAATTCGAACGACATCGAAATACCTGATCAACATTATTAATAATCCTGAGAAATCAAAGTGGGACAAATTAAACAGCAACGGTAAAGCGGTCTTTTCTCATAATACAAAGTGAACTATCAACATTATGGTGAAACAAAAACAATCTGATTCAAAATATAATAATATTTAAATTGTTTCCCACCTTTGATAATACTCTAATTATTTCCGTAAGACAATTGAGTAACTTTCTAAGATGAAGACTGTGCTGTATTATACAATAGTTGCGTGTCCAACTGAATTTCTTCAACGAAAAATCACAGCAAGCAAAATGAGATCTCTTTTATCTTCGCATACTCGCTTCGCATATTATGATGTTTGCAATTACAAAGAATCCAATCAACCTGAATTTTATCAAATAGAAATAACCTCTATAATATTTAGGATTATCATCAATACGTTTTTTTTTCTTCTTTACTAGCTTATTACTAAATTCACATGAAGTAGGGAATATACATATTATAGTACCTACATATATAAACAAATCAATTTTAAAATTTTTTGGCTGCCTGTTTGTTCCGACTTATCCTAAAACCGGCTGGATTTTGATGGGACTATCACTGAGAAATAGCTGTTTTATTTAAATAATAAACAGGATTAGGTACCTACGCGAATACAAAACTAAAACCAACAAAAAGAGAACAACACCGCGAGGCGCAGTTAGTCCTAAACAAAAACAAATAGGAACCTGCAATAAACTTGGTACTAGCTCGCCAACAATTTAACTGTATAGAAAATACTGTAAAGGTAAGTTGTTATTATCTATAAAACCACAGTTTAACAGTTGACAACAGATATTTTCTCATGTCGTTAAGCAACAACGTTTCGAAGAGAAATCTTAATCAGCAGTTTTCTCACAGAGCGGTCGCAGTGTCACAATTTGTATTAAAAACAATCATACTTGTGATATTACGTACTTTTTTCGGATACAAGTAACCGTACTAACTTCTTCATATAATTATCTCATGCGAAACATGTACTTATAATGTCACACATTTTTCGTATGAGATAATTATAGTATACATTAAAATTTAAGCGTTTTAAAAAAGTATTTAACATGACTAGCGCAGTGAGTTCGCACAAAAACAGAATAAAAATCAAAACTATAAACCAAAAAGAACGACTTTCACTAGAACTTCACTTTCAATTGGATTTCGTACTGCGCTGTCAAAATCTAAAAAAGCGTATCGTTAAATTAAAAAAAAGGTTACGTCACGATAAATAGCCGATTGGCACCAGTGGGATTTATAACTCAACATCGAATTTAAGGCAACTTAATTTGAAATGAAATAAAAACTAAAACGTTTAACTTTCATTTAAACAGCAGGTTATATCCGATGAATGAAGAAACTATAAAAACAACCTGCATAATTGTTCAGAATCCTTTAGTGGAATTGTAATAAGAATGGAAAATATTCTATGAAAACTGAACTTGTATAGGTCCTTTACGTACTAAAAGTACTTACTAATGAAAAAATATAAATAAATAAATATTCCGGACATCTAACACACAACGCTATCTAGTCCCAAACCAAGCATAGCTTATGTTATGGGTACTAGACAACTAACATAAATACAAATACACAAAAACACCCAAACTCCGAAACAAATATTTTCAGATCATCGTATATTTGATCCGGACTGAGAATCGAACCCGAGACGGCTTGCACAGGAGTCGCATTCGCTACCATTGCGCCACAGAGGCAGTCAAATTTAGTCAGTGTAGAACATAGAAAAAAAATCAAATAGGCTTGAAAATATGTAAACTTTAAAAACTAGTTTGAATATTTTCAAGCCTATTTGATTTTTTTTCTATGTTCTAGCGACGTAAATGATCAGATTGAGAAATAAATAAAGATGCATATTTCATATTGTGTGACCGTCTTTAATTTAGCGCCATTTTTACTGTCAGATCTTGTTGCCATAATATGCGTATAACACTCAAAACATGGCATTATTAAATTAAATGAAATTTAAATAATAAAGTGGCTACAAAGAATATTTGATTATTTTAATAAAATAAATTTAAATCCATTTTATATCCTCCAAACCAACAAACTGTCAAAAAACTACATTTTGAATTGCTTATTTAAACGTGCAGAAAATTGGTGCCAACAATTATCTGGTCCTAATAATTATTTATTAGGGCGAGGTATGATATCAAAAAGGTTGTGTAACAATTTGCACTTGTTGTGTTTTATTTTTGTTTGTTCTTAATTTAATAACCTTGCGTGGAATGCATTTCACTTTCGTTAAGTCCCTCACCTTGTTTATATCGCAAGACAAGTAAGCACGTTTTCGTTGCCTAAATATATTCGTAGCTAAAAATATATTAATAGATTATACGAAAAGGTCCACCAAGCTTATAATGCATTTAGTGGTAATACGTCTATCTTCCCGCACAAAATTGCTTTTGTTATCGTACTTGCTGCGCCCCGCTGTTACCCGTGGTGTTGTTGTACCTTTACAACCTATCTGCCAGTGAAAATCTCAGCCGTTCCAGAAATTAGCCGGAACAAACAAACGAACCGACAAAAATTTTAATAATAGTTTTTTTAATGTATGTACCCTATATTATACTTTCATATGCATTTGGTGCAAAGCTGTTATCTGTAATTACTACAAACAGACACTTCAATTTTATTTATTTGTCTATATTGGGACATTTTTTCTTTGACAATGTTTACTTCCCTCATCATCATCATCATCAGGCGCTCATAGCCCAGTTGCACTCGGTGAATAGAAACAATCAGCGAGGGCAAGCAACGACGGCGCGGTTAGTACCTGGATGGGTGACCGCTGGTGGCATGTTACCATGAGCGTCTCCGTGATTCGGAGGTCACGTTAAGCAGTCGGTCCCGGTTGTTATCATACGATAACAGTCGTGAAGCTTAGTTGGAGGCCTTCGGGCGGCTTAAAAAACATCCAACGGCAAAATTTATGTAGCCACAACGTATTCTTGCCAGTCCCCAACCCGCACTTGGCCAGCGTGGGGACGTATGGCCTTAACCCTCTCCTGAGAGGAGATCCGAGCCCAGCAGTGGGACATTATGGGTTGTTGATTTATTGATTGATTGTTTACTTTCCGTTCGTTTTGTCCCGTCCGTTGGTTGCAAGATTTGCGGAACTACCATCCCCTGTATATTGACTTAGATGTCTAATAATAAATTATTGTTTTAAATTACTTAATGACTAATGTGATTATAATACTAAAAATAAGTTGGTTATTATAGTAATATAGTATAGTTTTCATATTTTATTCACAAAGATAATTAATATAAAAAATTTTTGTATCCCTAAATAAGTAATATTTTATGTGAAGTTAGTAATAACCGTATTACTGCACTAATTAAAGAGCCAATTTTCAAAACCTATCCATTATCAACATACTCTAGGTATTTATTAGTAAATATTTCAGTTTTAAAACATAATATGTAAATACACAAGTAGGTCTTAGGTAGAAAGAGCAGCGGAGGTCAGTGTCAAAAGAAATTGTGTGAATTCTATCAATATAGGTAGACCCAAGACGGGAGATCTGTATTTTTCATAAAACCTCATTTTTTATATAAATACTTAATTTGATCGATATGACAGTTGCGTTGTCTATCAAAATGTAGGTAATCAATAACTTTTATTAAATACTAAGTTTTGCGCGCGGCTCCACCCGCGTGTTTGGCTGTTATCGCAACAAAGAGTAGGCTATGTACTTTCTTAAGAATCGAAGTATCTCCATGACAAATTTCATTTAAATCCGTGCAGCGGTTTGGCCGTGAAAGCAAGACAGACAAACAGAGTTACTTTCGCATTTATAATATAGGATAGTATAGAACTAAATTTTGAAAACCGTTTGACTGCCTCTGTGGCTCAGTGGTAGCGAATGCGACTGCTGTGCTAGAGGTCTTAGGTTTGATTCTATGTATAATATGTATGTATTTACAAAAAAAAAGTATATACATGTAATAATATCAGTTGTCTAGTATCCACAGTACAAGCTCTGCTTAGTTTGGGACTAGATGGCGTTGTGTGTTAAAATATCCGAAAAAAAAAATATTTATTTGTTTCGGAGTTTGGGTGTTTTCTATGTATAATATGTATGTATTTACAAAAAAAAGTATATAAGTATTAATATCAGTTGTCTAGTACCCATAGTACAAGCTCTGCTTAGTTTGGGACTAGATGGCGTTGTGTGTTAAAATGTCTGAACAAATCTGAACAAATTAAAATAATTGGAAATAATAATAAAAAAAGAAACAACATTATTTACATACGTCAAAAAACTCCTCCGCATTATCGGCTACTGGTAGTGTTACCAAAAGGCTGGCAAGCATTGTCACATTGAATGGCAATGCTAATTCTCTGGGCTAGAAAAAGTCCGGCCTTCTGGTCACAAGAAGCGTCAATGAGTTGCTTAGCTAGTTCTTTAAAAATAGCGCGAGCACTCGGACCTCATGGACCTAGCGTCTCGACCCCAAACTGTTCAAAAATGTTATTAACTGCGTTAATGTTTTACAAAAATAATTAAACGTTTAAAAATAAAGTCCACGACAGCATTTGTTTTTCTTTTAAGGATGACTTACTATAATCTTTTTATACTACAGCTACAGGCAATAGGAGACTCAAATGAGGTTACGGGGGTCAGCTAATCTCAACGTACATATAATAAAATTGTAAGAGGTTGATATCTGTACATTAAAGATATTAAATAAAAACTAACGAAGGAACCTTTAAATAGAACTCAAAACAGCAGCCTGTATCATTTTTGTCTGTTTGTGTAATAGTGCGCGCTAATCTCAAACTGTTTGACAGTTTGAGATTGTCAATGTCAATTTATTTAAAAGCAATTTTCACTTATGTAATAAGTAAGTCGTTGAAAAATAAAACAGGTATTTTAGTTTAAAGAATCACCGCGTAAACCGGCAGAGGTATACGCGGGACCTCAGGTAAAAGATTGCTTGATAATACTTTTTCAAGTGCCCTAACGATCATCATCATTAGCCTCATCGCAGTCCACTGCTAGACTCAGGCATGTCTGATTGTTATTAACGTTATTAAAAGGAAATGACTGCCACCTGTCAATCAATCTCAAATTATGGCTAGCAACTGTTATTCCAGGGGATAGTCTTTTTGTTTTTTCGAAAGACGGTCCCCATTCAACTCATTTACATTTTTTATAGTTTTTATCATTATTTTCATTACGACTAACACTTGAAGACTCGAAGACTTAAGACTTGAAGACTTTAAACACTTGACATTGGCAGAAATAGCTGATTAGCTGGTTGCCATTTCATCAAAAGAAGAAGACGTTATTCGAGATATTTATATTGAATAATGTAATATTTATAATATAGAAATAAGACAGCATAACAAATAATTGTTTGAAAACATGATAATAAAAAAACTATATAACGGTGTCTTTGATTGCTATAGTAACTAGAAAGTGATTAGGAAGATGGCAGAGGTTTATCATATCATATACTATTATAAATGCGAATGTAAGTTTGTTTGTTACGCTTTCACGCAAAAACTACTTAACCGATCGTCATGAAACTTTGTACATATATTCTTGAAGGTATTGGAAGTAACATAGGATACTTTTAAATTTTTTTTACGAAAGATAAGAAAATTGTTTGTCAAAAAATCGTCAAATTTAGCTACTTCAAAAGCATGATACTTTACAGTAATATAGCTTATACATCAGAATAACACATAGGATACTATTTGCCGCGATAACCGACATATACGCGGGCGGAGCCGCGGGCAGCAGCTAGTATTCATATAAACCTAACCTAAAAAGTACAATATATCCTACATTCATAAAGCAAATTATATTTTTTTCGTCTTATCAATCAAATAAATCATAGAACCACACACTTAAGTCAAATACTTTCACCAGTTAGACGATTATTCTTTTACTTCTTGTAGGACCAGTTATACTCTTGTCCGGAGGTGTATATTACCGACTCACTTTCGCTCCTATTATGTCTATTTACTAACAGTTTATTCGCCTTTTTGTACTCTGAATTAGTTTGTTTTGTTTAACAAATAATTTTACTTAAGTCGAAGACAGATTGAAGTATTATTTTCAGTTTTAACTCAAGTTCTTCATTGTTTTTTTCGTTCTATACATAGGAACATGGTGTGTGCAAGGAGGTATGCCAATATTTAAGACCCTGTTCTCTGTTTATGATTTAAATTTGAAATTCGAAGCTTCTATTCTCTCGACATGGATACTGTAGGATAGTTTTTCCCGTCACAAGGCCATCAACAACCCATAATGTCCCACTGCTGAGCTCGGGTCTCCTCTCAGGAGAGGGTAAATTTTTATAAAGGGATAAACGAGCACACGTATCGCCTGATAGTAAACGATTACCTCCGCCCATGGACATCCGCAGCACCAGTGGCGTCACAAGTGCGTTGCTGGCCTGGATTTAATGAATAATAAATAATAATAATAATGAATAATACAATGAATCATATGTGTGTATACACGGTACATATACCAAAATAACATTTTTACAATTTTTGTCTATCAGTCTGTTCAATCAATCAATCAACAACCCATAATGTGAATACTCGACGAAACACCGAAACACAGTTTAAGCGCTTTTTCACACCGGTTTTCTGTGAGACCGTGGTATCACTCCGGTCGAGTCAGCCCATTCATGCCGAAGCGTGGCTCTCCCACGGTGGTTAATTAATGTCATATGTCTTTAACTCTCTCCTCAGAGGTTTTTCCTGATTATATGATTCTTCTGATGATAATATATCCATATCGGTTAATTATTACTTGACCGGGTTCTTTGGCAATTACTAATTAATATACATAAAGTATAATACTAAACTATCAACCTCGTCATTTTTGTAATATCGTATAAGCCACTATAACTTCTTATATACTGAGAAATAAACCGACAATATGTCTATTCCACAGCCTTGATATGAGTGAAAGCATTTTACAACAAACGACAATATTGTCTTTCGTAATTGTAACCGTATGTTGACAGAAAGAATAAATGTCGCAAATAGGTACACGTGTCGAAACCATCCACTTTGAACATAATCTGTAATGATACAAACATTGATTTCACTTTACCTTTTTAAATGAAAGTAAGTAATTAATGTAATTAGATACTTTTGCCTATTACGTCATAACCGGTGGTGTGTAGTGTAGTAGTGTAGTTGTGGTTAATTATCTTTACATCTATAAAAAAAAATTGGAGTGTCAGTTTGTAATATTAAAATAACGGTTTTTAAAACACTGTATATGTATGTATACACGGTACATATACCAAAATAACATTTTTACAATTTTTGTCTGTCTATCAGTCTGTTCAATCAATCAATCTTCAACCCATAATGTCCAGTGGGACCAGACCAGGGCACAGCAGTGGCTGTACCCTGGTCTCCGCTCAGGGGAGGGTTAAGGCCATACGTCCCCACGCTGGCCAAGTGCGGGTTGGGGACTGGCAAGACTACGTTGTGGCTACGTATCTTGCCGTTGGATGTTTTTAAGCTTCACGACTATGATAACAACCGGTACCGTCTGCTTAATTTAACCTCCGAATCACGGAGACGCTCATGGTAACGTGCCACCAGCGGTCACCCTTCTAGGTACTGACCGCGCCGTCGTTGATCACCCTTGGTGATTGTTTCCAATCACCGACCATACGTCAGTGGATTATGAAAATGTAATGTTTTTTTTTTCTATATAAATCGTCAAAAAGCGTTCAAAAGATGTTATAGTTTTGAAATTATTTGACACCATTGACTTTAAAAATATTAAAACATTTCGGACATCAAACACACAACGCCATCTATTCCCAAGCTAAGCAGAGCTTGTGTTATGGGTACAAGACAACTGCAAAACATAAATACGTGTATACTTTTTTTTTGTAAATACATATTTGTTATATATAAATCAAATCAACAACCCATAATGTCCCACTGCTGGGCTCGGGTCTCCTCTCAGGAGAGGGTTAAGGCCATACGTCCCCACGCTGGCCAAGTGCGGGTTGGGGACTGGCAAGACAACGTTGTGGCTACGTGATCTTACCGTTGGATGTTTTTAAGCCGCCCGAAGGCCTCCAACTAAGCTTCACGACTGTTATCCTATGATAACAACCAGGACCGACTGCTTAACGTGACCTCCGAATCACGGAGACGCTCATGGTAACATGCCACCAGCGGTCACCCATCCAGGTACTGACCGCACCGTCGTTGCTTGCCCTCGCTGATTGTTTCTAATCACCGAGTGCAACTGGGCTATGAGCGCGAGTTATATAGAGAAAACACCCAAACTTCGAAATAAATATTTGTAGACCACATAAACATTTGGTCTGACACGGGAATCGAACCCGAGACCTCAAGCACAGAAGTCGCATAGACTACCACTGCGCCACAGCAGCATTTTTTTGTGTTGTTGTTTAAAAATTCAGCGTTTTAAACCTCATTACAAATATATTAACGGTAATTTAATTATAATTTAGTTGGCTGTTGATCATCAACCTTCTGCCATTAATATAATATATTATATTAATGGTTATTAATCTAAACTAATTTTACAAAGTTTGTGAGAATGTTTGTTACTCTTTCACGCAAAAACTACTGAACGGATTTGAATGAAACTTTACAGTAATTTAGCTGATACATCAGAATAACACATAGGCTACTATTTGCCGCGATAACCGATATATACGCGAGCGGACACGCGGGCATAAACTAGTATAATATAATGTTAATTTGGTTCATTAAAACATATAATGTTAAGCTTGAAAAAAATCTAGGCTGCTCTTTACCGCGTCAACTGACATACATTCATAGGAACCAATACAATTAATGCATATAAGCTTTGATTTGAAGAATTTTACAAAGCTATAGCACATAAGACAAAGAAAATTTAAAAAATATGTACAAAATAGTCATTGTTGCGGATACATATATTTTTATGCTAACCAAGCAGTGACAACCACATCATAGAGTCTAGTCGTCAGACGTCGCTACTCTAAATACTTGCCTATTACATGGTGTTTTAACGTAATGGTAAAATAAATAACATAACCATAGACCGAAAGTTCGTTGTCTATCTCCCAAGGTGTTTTCACTTTCATTAGAGATTCATATCACGAAAGCGACACACTCGATTGAATGCTAATCGATATTGGTCAACACTAGTCGAACGGACAAAGGGAGCTCCATTCGGGCCTATTCCCTTGCTGACGTTTTTTCAGTTCCATATTTAAAAAGGAATGGAAAAGAAAGAGTAGTATGCATTAATAATATTTAAATTAATAAGTATTAATTCATTTTAATATACCTAAGTTCTGTTGTTTTTTTAAATCCTATATGCATTATATAAATAATTTTTGCATCTCCGTTTTCATGGGATGCAATCATTTAGAAAACATTATTCGATATTTTAATTTAAATATAATACCTACCTATATGTATTCTCGTCACATAATGATACCGGTGTAACCTTCAAAGCCCTATTATAATACTGTTTCCTGGTTTTCGGTTCCTATTTCCGACAAAGACGTTCATGTATATGCATCTTTGGCCGAAATGTCGTATTGTGTGAACAAGAGAAGGAAGATAAAAAAATTATAATTAAAGAGTAAAACAACAAATGCCCGTAGTTCTTAATAATTTAGAGGTAGTCATTCCACTATGTACTAAGGTAAAAAAAGGTGAGGCCTAGACACAACACTATTTAAATATAAGATAGTTCAGTAGGCGATAGCCTAACTTCCAGTTTTAGGAATTCACAGTCCAGAAAAGTACAACGATTGATGTCCCTCCTTCAACGAACGACGAAGACATCCGCTGCTTTACAATTGTATACTTTTATGATTTCTGAAACTTAATTTAACAATTTAATTATTAGTTATACATGCAAAGTTCATACAAATGCTATATATGCACTAATGCACGACTTTACGAACAAAACAATCCTATACAATACCTTGGTATACTTTATTTACACAAATGTACGGTATTTGTTTAAATAAAGAGGATAATTAATTGATCTACCCGATATTACCCTAGAATTATACATATTTAGTCATGGACCTTTTTCTTTTGTTAGAAACTAATGAATCATTTAGTCAATAGTAAATATATTGTGCGGTTACCAAATTAAATACAATCAGATACGTTTCATTAGTCAGTCATTTTGTATACTTCTCACGCAGTGACCCCTTGTTGCTAAACAAACAATGATTGTTTCAGCATGTAAGTAGTGTGGCAACACTGTTGTGTAAAAACGGACTTTTAGATTTTGGCAACATTATTTTGCTTGTTGGCGCCTTTAGAAAATGTGTGATTGGTATTATTATGACTATAATTATTAAAAATTAAAACACATTTTTTTTTAAATTACCTTAATAATTTATTTTCTCACTTCAATAATCATTTTTAGTTAACAATCATTAAATAGATATGTACAGGTTTTTTTATTAAATTGAAGAATTAGATAAACTTAAATAATAACACAAAAAAGTCATAGAAAAAGTAATTGTAGATTTAGAATGTAGAGTTTTTTAGAATACACACATTTAGAATACAAACGCCTGCACAAATGAATCTACTCCAGGCATCCATTGGTGGTGATCCTCATATAGTAGTAATCCCATACTCATTACGAATGCAGCATTGTGATGGCCTCGGGAGATTCCTTTTCAATAACCAAACATTGCAGATATAATTAAGGTTCGATCACTAGCAGTTTGGCCTGATTCTAAAATGTAAATCGTAACTGTAAAGTTAACTAAATTGTACAATAGCCATTTTCCTCAGTTACCTAAGCATTTCTAATTTAAATATTTTCCAGCTATAAGTGTAGGTAATGTTATATAAATGGCTAAGAAAAACTAAAACGATTGCGAAGTAGTGAAGATCTTTTCTTAACTGAACATAAAAGTCGGTCTGGGTAGTATCAGCAACTTTCAATAATACTATGAATTTTTAGATTAAAAAAATTTGAAATGATGATTGATAATTATCTCCTAATATATGAAATTCTCGTGTCGCGGTTTTTGTTCCCAAACTCCTCCAAAACCGCTTGACCGATTTTTATGAAATTTTGGGTGCAGATCTGTTAGGATTGAGAATCGGCGAATATATATTTTTCATACCCTTAAGTGATGAGGGTGACCCACCCTTGTTTTTTTTATTTTATGGCAGAACTACGCTTGGCGGTTCAGATAGTAATAATATACATAAATAACAAAAGAAAGATTAAGAAAACAGCAACAACAACACAATTACAACGCAATTAAAACAAAGAGCTAAAGTAAGCTTTTAGTTATATTCATTGGTATGTGTTTGGTATGATATAGGTATGTATAGTTTTGTCTTGCAGATAAAGCTTTGTATTAAAAACAAATATTAACAACTCGACAGTTCGAAATTTCAACAATCAATAATTACCATCACAATACACGAAATAAACCTCTAAATGTATTTTAAGTTGGAACATTACTGAATAATTTGAATAATAAAAAAATCCAATACTGCACAATGTGTACATGTTTTGTGTCTGACCGCACTACAAAGGATGCACCTCGCATTTTAATGAATGAAATGAGTACATTCAGGACCACTACCAATTTAATAAAGTAGGTTTATGTAACGTTTTGATGCTTGTTGGGCAATAGTAGCATTGTTATTGATGCTGATATTTTATACGCTTTTTAATGGAGGGTAAGCGAACTGACGGGTCACTAGAAAGTTAGTGACTACAACATGCACACCTGCAACCCAAGATCACAGAGAGTGGTGCCATCTTTTGCATCTTTTGCAGGTTGCAGGTGTCCATGGGCGGCGGTAATCGCTTACTATCAGGCGATACGTCTGCTCGTTTGCCACTTATATAATAAAAAAACCACGGTTGAATGTTGATCTCCAGTAGCTTTATACAATTGGTGAAAAGCTAAAATCCTTAACATGTTTTCACATATATTCACATATAAGTCTGCCTTGTTGGTCTAGCGGTTGGCGTATGCGATTGCTGATCATGAGGTCTCGGGTTCGATCGAGTCGAGTCGGAGCAAATGTTTGTGTGATCTGCAAATATTTGTTTCGGAGTTTGGGTGTTTTCTATATTTATATATAGAAAACACCCAAACTCCGAAACGTATATTTGTTATGTATATATTTGCAAAAAAAAGTATATATGTATTTATATGTATGTCTGGAAGAAATCGCCGAGAGCGATAAGACCGCCAATTGTTATACATATTGTGTGATTGTTCCTGTTGTACCATTTCGTACTATGTATATACAATAAAGATAAATAAATAAATAAAAAATTATATCAATTGTCTAGTACCAATGGTACAAGCTTTACTTAGTTTGGGACTAGATGGCGCTGTGTGTGACGAATGTCCGAAAAAAATATCAGTAAACAGAAACAGTACCTCAAAAACATGACAAAAAAGACAGGGACATTGGATCTTTTGACTAAAAGCCCAAACTGAAAATGTAACTCCTCCCTACGAACTACTAAGTTGTCTTGACAACACTTCGTCTGTTTTTTATAAGATTTTTTTTATTTTATGATATTTTATGTAATCTATAACACTCTTCCTTCCTATTTGGTGAAAAGAGTAATAAAATATGATTAGATAAATTATAGTTTGTGGTGGAAAAGTTCGACTAAAGATGGTAGATTGTTTCAGATCATTGGCGACCACTGTAACGTTCGCTTGGTTTGCTCACATTAGATGGGATTTGATTACAGAAGATAGAAGTGGATCTAGAAGATAAATTAATCTCTTTAAATATGAATGACATTCGCAAACGACGCATTACGTTACACCACTAATACTGATGTCATGATAGTTATATCTCATTATGAAAATTCTGCAACAATTCAAACCCAAATTACGGTTTTGAAGTATCATTTTCACGTAATAATGAGTTATAATAAATGTTATTGTAATCTACCCATTCGTTTGTTTTATTTTGGCAGTTGAAAACGTAACCGCCAGTTAAAGTTTGTTAAATAAACTTGGAATATAGCATTACATAACAAAGGAGATCCAGCACGAGGGCTTATTAAACCATCCTGACTTTGATTGCCTCGGTGGCGCAGTAGTAGCGTATGGGACTGCTGTGCTAGAGGTCTCAGGTTCGATTCCTGAGTCGGACCAAATATTTGTATGATCTGCAAAAATTTGTTTCGAGGTTTGGGTGTTTTCTATATATAATATGTATGTATTTACAAAAAAATGTGTATATATTTATTGATATCAGTTGTTTAGTACCCATAGTACAAGCTTTGCTTAGTTTGAGATTAGATGGCGTTGTGTGTTATAATGTCTGAAAATATTTATTTATTATTAATTTATTATACGTTTGGGCACGCCGTAATTTCGATGGTAAGACCCGTTATGGAGGGTTGACTTGAGAGGCATCACGGAACCCTCTCATACCGAATGACGCAGGTGATCACTATAAAAGGATGCCTTAGAGTCGTCTGCGTCTGCTCCGCAAATGCTTCGATGGCGGTGTACGGTTTTTGGTCGGTTCGAATCCGATATAACCACCGACAGATGGTACTCAGAGGGATTTCCGCATAAAAAATATTCTTTATTTTCTGTCCGTTGAGAAGATCAGAACTCAGAACTAATTGTGTCATTGGCCAAATGCTAAAAGTATAAACTAGAAGAATTTTACGTCCTAAAACTTAAGTTACAAATAATATTGGTCCCTAAACAATGGACCTTGCAATTTAACTTTCACTTGTGGATAGACGTTGCATCATTGATAATAACGACAGAAAAACAAATTTGTTTTAGTTATTCACTCTTTTTGGGTCACAACGTCTCTGAGTATAGGAAGATTCTTAAACAAAGAGGAGCAAAAACAATGTGTGTGTAACAATGAAACAAAAGAGTACCCTATTTACTGATAGGCAGAAAATTTCTGTGTGTTCGTAAATCGGCGTAAGTTCATGTGCACTTTTGGATTACGACACCTGTAGAAAAGGTATCTGTCTTGCTCGTGTAGCTTACCAACCCTGCCACTATCATGAACAGCTTTTAATAGCCTACTGTTGAGCATAGGTCTTTCCTTAGAAACAGCTTAGAGCTTGACAGTTTGATGTAGAATTTGTGTCAAGTTTTATTACTCTTTGCAATGCTATCTTCTGTGTAGTTTGACCCAATAGTCGGTCCTTAGGACACCTGAAGACCTAGTGTGAGATTCATTTACCCCTACTCTATTTCGCATTGGCCAATTACAATGCTAGATGTGCGCACCGTTACGTTCGAGTTCATGTGACATAAACTCACACTACGCTCTCTGTTTGTGATGATTAAATCACAACTACGAGCACCTAAAACTACAATATTGATTAATAAGTCAATTCGTTTACATCAAACTTTACTACAAGTATCTAACAGATAATTTTTTTTTGTAAAAAGCACAGTTGCCTTTTATTCTTGCCACTGACACAATAATAATTTCGTCAGTGGTTCTTGCTAAGGGAATATAAAATATGTTCCTACAGAATACAATTTATGAGGCTTACCATTAGTGAAATAGGTTCAAAATCACTTCTTACGGAGATATCTCTGTCATTAACCCTCAAAAACTTAACCTCTTTATAAAATTACGCACAGAAGTCAATTAGTTTAGTTACTATTTTTCTAACTTCGTAAATAATTAATTTATGATGACAGTGTAGCTGCAATGACTCACGGCGCTAGAATAATATAAGGTAAATAGACTGTTATATCACAAGCTATTAAAAAGTCATTACCCCGCGTGTTGTAGTAGATTTCTAAAAAAAACATTGACAATCATTTAGTACAGGTGTTCACAAATTGTATTCTAATTCAAACAGTATCACTAAGAAGTTTAGTATGTTTGTAGGTTGTTTAAATCAGCTGATCCGTAGTACCGTAGCAACGTGTTTCTTTAAATAATACGAGAATAGAAATATTTTCGCTTACTTTCTATTATTTACTGTTACTCACGGCTTTCTGGGCGTATTAATAATACTAAAATAGCTGACCCGGCAAACGTTGTTTTGCCATATATAAAAAAAATACAAAAAAAAATTTGGGTTGGGTCACCCTTAAATAATAATAAAATAAATAAATAAATATTTCGGACATCTAACACACAACGCCATCTAGTCCCAAACTAAGCAGAGCTTGTATTATAGTTACTGGACAACTGATATGAAAACATAAATACATTTTTTTTGTAGATACATACATATTATACATAGAAAACACCCAAACTCCGAAACAAATATTTGCAGATCATACAAACATTTGGTCCGACCCAGGATTCGAACCCGAGACCTCATGGACAGCAGTCGCGTACGCTACCACTGCGCCACCGAGTCATTAAGGGGTATGAAAAATATGTTGGCCGATTCTCAGATTCATCTGATATATACACAATATATCATAAAAATAGGTCCACCCGTTTCGAATGAGCTTGGTAACAAACACCGCAACCACAATTGTTTTTTTTTCTTTTTTTAGCGTTCTGCACTCCTCCATGTAAACGTAAAACGTACTTTAAAGGGGTACAAATTTTTGCTTCACTTATCAATCCTACAAATGTTCTAAATACGAAAGTTTATTAAAAAATAACTGAATGGATTTTAATGAAACTTTACAATAATAAAGCTATACATCAGAATTACACAAATTTACAATTTATAAAGATACTAGCTTCACCCCGCGGCCATGCCCGCGGTGACAACACCAAATGCGGGTAGCACCACGGGGTAGTAATATAAAAGATTGTAGAAATAATAGTTTCGATGCCTCGAAATTAAAATCTTAGATGACGCAAAAGTTATATCAGAAACTTATGGCGAATAACAAAATCGAGATTTCTGGTGTGCAATGATATGAAAATTAAATTGAACGAATTCGATATTGTTTTCATATATGTTTAAAACATTTATATTGTCATAAAGATACAAAGTATACAATAAAGTTCTTATAATGAGTCGCTAAGCGTTACATCTTCTAATACACTTATAAAAATCCCGTGTTTGTGGTTGCAGAACTTGGCAAGGGCTTGATTGATTGTAATTTTTTTTTGTATATTTACTAAAATTAGTTTCAATGATAGAAAATACATTGAAAAGGTTTGTCGCCGTCCTATCCAGTTAGCCTGTTTTTCTTTTGCTATTGACACTGTTTCTCTTTTACAAATGCAGTTTTGGCTCCAGTCATTCCACTCATTAGGAGAGTTTTGCACACATCTCAATTTCACTCACATGGATTTTCTTTAAATCGACCATTTAAGTTGTTCTTACCAGATTCCTCTTGTAATTCTTAAATACAAATCGTAACTAAAGACAGTTGAATTCATTTCATTTGAATTCATTTTGAAGTTTAAAATACTTGAGTTATTCTTGAGAAAGGATTTCGTATATTATTTGTTCACTTTTTGAGTATGTTGGGTATAATATAAAGCCACACATCTGTTCAGAGTAACAAAGGCGTTTGAAATAAAAATAGCATTGGAAATCTTGCTGTGAATTTGTAAACGACTTCAAATATTTTTGTGTGGTGTGCAAAAAAGGCGGGAATATACAATTTTTTTTTTACAAATTTTATGCTAACAGAGTCTTTGCCGCGCTTTTGAGAAAAAAAATATAAACTATTTTTTTTAATTTAATATTATTCGGTATGTATGCCAACGCTACATTTCATTTCCAGTTAAGTTAGTTACAGATCTCTTCTTATTTGAAACGCATAGTATATTATATTTTCCGAAGAGAGACCGTGCGAAGTCGTTGCGCGTTGCTTCTCGTTGATATATATATTAGATTTCTTATGTCATCTTGTATGTCTGTGACGATAAGTTTCCAAGATTACATCTTGATCGATTGAGGAAGACGTGAAAGTGTAATAAAAAGAACAACAAACTCCATTTCAAAGTAACGATAACGTTAAAGTATGTTTGCAACATCAATTCTTGTTTAAATCGCATGTCTAACCGTCAAATTAATAAAAACTACAAATTCTAAGCCCATTACGAAACAATGGTTTGTTTGATTGTTACGTAAGTACCTATTATTTGAGCTTATTCTTGAATTGAAGAACAGTACTTAGCTTTTATAGCACATAAAAACATTTCTGTGTAATTTGATTTTTATTCAACTTTTAATATCCTACTAAGCCTGTTGTATGTGTTACAGGCATCTGTATAATACGGTATTCTATACAATACCTAGGCAATGTATACAATAGCTAAAACGTGTAGGTAATGTGTGAAATATTGTTCATATTATAGTTTGCCCAGGTATTCTATACAATGCCTGATTCGCAGCCGGTAATGAGCTATCTACGGGAACAGGTTAAAAGTAATCCACTCAAACTGATCTAATCCAAATGATTCAACAACAACGCAGGGAATCCGGAGTGGTCACTGTTCGAACCTAACCTAAACCTTGATTGTTCTGAATAAAGTTGATTTAAATTAAACAGAAAATTTCCTTCGTTCGTCCTTTTATAGGTATGTAAATATAATAATATATAAAATTAATAAATACAGACCAAAATCTATTATTATTACACATTGTCGGTGGATCAGTAGGTACTCTGTACAGTCCCTAAAGATTGTAGAGAATACCTAGGCATAGTATGTAATCGACAATAACATTTGTAATATTTCATATATTGCCTGGACGCCCCAGGTATTGCATGCATTGACTTGGTATTGTATAGAATACCTACCCGAATTATAAAGATCGCCGGTAACTATGTAGATGATGTAAGCCTGTTGACTGCTGAAAGAACTTGGCATGGCCATTTGCTGTTATTATTATAGATTGAATTGGCGTAACTTTTTATGTTACCTATTTACAAATATAATTTAAAATTAATATTATCACGTCAGGAACCGTAAACGCTTGAATAAAACATTCATTTATTTCCCAATATTACTATATTGTGATTAAATACAAAGTCACAAAGTAGAATAATCTCTAACTCGTAGTCAATAACAAACAAAGTTTAGAATAGGCGTGAATTTGACCGTATAATCTATTGTAGATAATCGCAAATCTTCAACCAATTTTAAATTTTCTACGGACGTCGAAATCGTCCCATTATTACGTATATAAACCAATTTATTGATGTAATATTATATAAGCACTGATCAATAACATTGTTGAATAATAACTATTCAGTCACGATAGCCTAAGTAAATATATTATTTAGCTGATCCACGCCACATCAACAGGGTTTCTTCGTTTTTTGCAAATTAAGTTAACAAATACGTGTCGTAAGAGCCGATTTTGAGTGATAACTCTGCCAAACAACAGCACTACAAGGGAAGGAAAACAAAATAGGTTCGTCATTAATTATGATTTTAGTAGAAAACACTTATGTTACTTAGACTGGGCTATACATAGATAGTATAATATCCAAGGTAAGTAAGGTGTTTGTTACTATAAAATCAGCCTAATGATGATACTTTGGAACACTACCGCTTACAAATAACTTATCAAAAATTGTTACTTAATTTGAAAAGTCTGCCTCTTTTAAATAAAAAGAACATTAATGGAGGGAAGGGAATTAAATTCCTTTTTTTTAAATTTCAAATTATCTTTGGTAGTTACTGAGACTAAATCAAAGTATGAAATATATTAAGTTTAAATATAGTATTCCAATATAATATTCGAGTTTATGCAATAAATCATTTTAAGAAATAAAAGTTACTCCGTAACATTTTAATAAGTCTAACACGCGTGGCTATTATATTTCAGTAACCATTACAGTTGCAAATAAACTAGCATTTAATTATTTTTTCTCGCAAAGAATAGGTACATTTTCCTTGGAAAATGCGATAACAACAACACTAGGTACTACATAACTTGTAATTGATATTTTATGATGTATGGCGTAATAACAGTACCTACTTCTATTAAACTTAAAAAAAATACTAATAATATATTTATAGTAAGTTTATATTGACACTTCTCATACGCATATCTCTCACGCACGCTTGATCCTCAACCAGGCTGAACCTTTGTTATCGTTACCAAACTGCCGAAAAACATACTTTTTCATTTTTTATAATAGACACAGAACAAGTTTTGTCAGTAGGTTTAATAGTATTGTGGCCAATAACAGTAATCCCATTTCACTGATGGCTTTTATTTCTCTATTCTACCTTTTAACTTTTCTTGCTTTCGTATATAATTATTCGTAAGATTAGCGTACATAGAGATAAAACGTTCATTGACTATAACCAAGCCAATAATTTTTACTACAGCCAAAGGCAATCTTAGAGAAACTGAGCTATCTGGGCCGTTGTTAAGAAATTTACTCGTGACATTTTCTGGCGAATCCACAGTGTAAATTTTAGTAAGAAAACATTAAAGTTGTTGTTTGTTACGATATCATTCGAAATACGACGACGAAATTTCGACATTTGGACCACCGAATAAGAATAAATTTCCATTACGCCCGATAGTTAGAATCTTACAATAATCTCACACCGTTTAATGTTATATTGTCATTGTTACAGATATTCTGGTGTCTAGCAGTACTGACAGTGACATTCAAATCAGTGAGCGGTCACGGCAGGCTTATCGAGCCACCCTCTCGCGCTTCAGCCTGGCGCTACGGCTTCGATACACCACACAATTACAATGACCATGAACTCTTCTGCGGTGGCTTCACACGCCAATGGCAGAGGAACGAAGGAAAATGTGGCGTTTGTGGTGACGCCTGGGACGCTAAACCAAGAGCACATGAACTAGGAGGTAGATTTTATAAAGGTGTTATAGTCCGCAAATACGCACCTAATGATACTATCATAATAAAGATAGAACTGACGGCCAATCATTATGGGTTCTTCGAATTTCGCGTCTGCGAGGAACCGAAAAACACAACTCAGGAATGTCTTGATAAACATGTATTAAAACTAGATGAAAACAAATCCACTAAGTACTATCCTAAAGATGGTAATAAAATATACGAGATGAAGTATAAATTACCTGAAGGATTAGAATGTTCCCATTGTGTTCTTCAATGGAAGTACATCGCTGCTAATAATTGGGGTTCATGCAACAACGGGACAGAAGCAGTAGGCTGCGGACCACAAGAGGAATTCAGGGCATGCGCTGACATAGCTATTGCAGGCCGCTTCACTACAACTACAAGACGTCCCAGACCTACATACGTGCCACCAGCAAGAAGACCGACAGTACCAACGCCAGAAGAATCTACTGGCAGCTCATGGTACGGCTTCGTGGTGGCAATTGTCACATTGCTTGTTGCTGTCGGCGTTCTAGCTGGAATCTACCTATATTACTACAGAGGCGGCATGAGGATTAAAAATCTCTTGAAATCCAAAGTTCCTGCACCAGCGCCCGTGCCTCCACCAAGACACAAGAGGGCGTCTCTATCCAGAGAACTCCCACCGGAATTGACGCCAACTAAAATTGGGAGTGTCCCAGATTCAGGTTTCGAAACCGTTGACTTACGAGCTAAATGATAGAATTAATGAAGCTATGAGGCTAAGCTGAAGAAACTATACTGCCGTTACCTAGTGATAATTGTTGTTATGAATGGTGTGTGCATATCTGACTTTTGTAATAGATAAGTGAGATAAAATGGCGGTTGATGTAGCCGAATTAGGTGAATAATATAATTTTAACGTAGGTTAAAGTTTGAGAATTGTAAATTATAAAATATATTTATGTTAAATTAAATGTTACAATTTATGTTCTGTTTATTCATTCCTACAACACACAGATGTTTTTTTACCTATACGTAAACAATCAACCAACCAAACTCTTTTAAATATATGTAATGTCATTGTTACCATGGCTTATTGACTTTTGGCACTCAAAATTTTAACAAAAAAACCGATTACAAGAACTGAACCAAGTTGAAATGGGGCCACACGGGAAGTACTAGCTTTCAAATAAAAAAAAGAATCATCATAATCGGTTCACCCAGTCGAAAGTTGTGAGATAACAAACATAAAAAAATACAATCGAATTGAGCTCATCTTCTTTTTTTAAAGTCGTTTTAAAAAACGATGCCACGTCGTAGTATTATTCTAAGAAGATAATGATTGTCTATGCACTGTAGATGTGCATCTCTTGACAACTCCAATATACATATTTTTAAGAAAGAAACAACCGCGGAGTGTCATTTCGAATCGAAGCAAGACTAAGTTACAGGTTACAAGCAAAAAACAGTTGCTCATGTAAAAAAAAGCATAGAACGAACGAACTAAACAAGTCAACCATAAATCTCTTAACAATCCTTTCTTAACGTCAATAATGCCGTTTAGGAGCATGTTAACAGCTTATTCCCAAAGATAAAGAACCTACATGTAATTCACTAGCTAAACTTTACAAAAGTAATGTATACTTACTTACACAATTAGTATTTTCCCATAGAAAGAGTGCGTGTTGCATAACTGGCCGCAACTGGGTTCGAATAATCTTTATATATTTTTAATGGTTTTATATCAATATAATGTACACTTTTATACTGTAATAGTAATAAATGTTACGTAGTTACGTTTAATGAAAAAGGTGATTTTTCTTTGCAACAATCTTTATGGCAAGACTACGTATAGCTTTCATCTATAAATCTATTAGAATGAGATTCCAGTCACCTCATACTTACGTTATTTAATGAAAGATCAATTATTTAGAATTGGTAGTCTAACATAAACTCATAAAGGAATGGATACTCGCTAAGCTGTAAGCTGGGATATTTTATAGTTAGCAGGTATCACAGGTGGAAACAATATAGACTAAAAACTAACAACACACTGAACTCAGAATAGCCAGGAGTTGTAAGGGATATAAATTCACGCGTCAAAGTGCATGTCATATCTATCTATTACAACTCCTGGCTACTCAGTTAGTGTGTTTGTTAGTTTTCAGTACATAGTAGCTTTAGCGTTTGTTGTAGTCTTTAATTTAGTAGCCTTAGTTACTCCTTATATCATAAGCTATCTGCCAATGAAAGTCCCGTCGAAATTGGTCCAGCCGTTCCAGAGATTACCCGCAAAAACGGACAAACAAAATGGAAAAATATTTTTGGTATATGTACCGTGTATACATAGGCATTTAGTAAACAGCAGTTTGTTTTAATATTACAAACATACGCTCCAATTTTATTTATTTGTATAGATATATAAATTGTTGAGAAGTATGAACGCCTACGCTATTTTGTATAGCAATACACATGACGCGTATGTCTGTTGTCTTGATCAGACAGGCGTCTATTCCTACAAACTTCAAACGAATCTAGTAGGATGTTTGGTCTTGGGCTGTTATGTAACATGGAAAAAAAATTGGAATCGGACCAGTGGTTCCTACAACAAAAACACAAACACTAGACTCTACTAAGGGAGCAAAACCTTGCAGGACAACAATACTGTCAAGAGAAGAAAAACTTGAGACCAACCTATCCAATGTCGTTTAGCCAGCATGGTATACCGTATAGCAGGCCAAAATTTTTTTTCTAAAGATACCTGTATTTCCAGTTATGGACCTTAGATTAGAAGATGTTACTGATGGTAATAAACTACCTGTCTACCTACTGTTTAGACTTTGTCAGTTAGAGACAGTATTTTGTATTATATTTCCAAGCTTTCGTCAATCATCGTTTCATAATGCTAAATCCAAG
The DNA here is from genome assembly GCA_003709505.1 of Hyphantria cunea. Taxonomy (NCBI): domain Eukaryota; kingdom Metazoa; phylum Arthropoda; class Insecta; order Lepidoptera; family Erebidae; genus Hyphantria; species Hyphantria cunea. Next base: position 744,262 of record PKRV01000450.1, on the reverse strand, counting down.
TTTAAACAAATCGTGCATTACAAACTGCATACTTAACTAAGAAATTCAGTGCCAAATTATCAGTTTCTGAAAACTCGTCAAGGATCATTTCTCATTGCCTTGGTAAGTATATATTATATATTATTTATAATTTACATATCTACATTTTATATGCTTATTATTTTATTTTGAGAATGAGTGCAACAAAGTCTACCTCTTCTATCTACGAGTAGGTATATCATAACAACACCAACAATTTTTTTTTTTGTAGGTTTTTCATTGGCAGCATCAGTTAAGAAATGTCACTTTAAGACTGTCAATTTACTGCGACCACAGACAAAAATCGCAAAACAAACGTGCTGTAAAAAGGCCGAAAAAGTATCAAAAGTAAAGCTATTTTACGAATTTAAGTATATAAATGAAAAATGGCGGTGCGGCCACAGCACGTGCACGATGGTGGTATTGTGGAGCGTCGGCTGCGACCTATATACGGTACAATCAATATGCGAAGTCTAATTATATTTTTCTTCCAAACCCCCAACAGAGGAGCTGTTTTACGACAAAAATATATTTATTTATACTTTTTTCAGACTGGTTGGACAATGGGAATAATAAAAAGGCACTCCAGGAAGCCGAAAAAGTGCTCAAAAAGAGCCCTTCGCTACAGGCGGCTCGAGCTTTAAAAGCCCTAGCACTTTTTAGGTTAGGTAAAGGTTCAGAGGCACACGTAGTATTGGACGCCTTGGCTGAGGAGAAACCAAGCGATGATACCACTTTACAAGCAATGACAATCTCATACCGGGAATCCCAACAGTGTAAGCTATTTGATTCTTATAAGATTTATTTGAATGCATAACATACTGAAAATCACTGAAATTGAACAACTTCAATCAAATAAAATTAACTAAAAAGCAACAAGACACTTAACAGCCTTATTATCTAAAACCTATTTTTCCTCAGTACATAAAGTGTGTGCCCTGTACGAATCGGCAGTGAAGGCAGAACCAACCAGTGAAGAACTGCACTCGCATCTCTTTATGTCCTATGTGAGGGTAGGGGATCATCGGTCTCAGCAACGAGCTGCTATGGCACTGTATAAGTTTGCTCCTAAGAATCCTTATTACTTCTGGGCCGTTATGAGTATAGTTTTGCAGGTAATTGGTTTTCATTTTATATGTTATTAGCTTTTGCCCAGAAGGAGACATTATCATTCCCTATTTTACCCCCTTACGAGTTGAGTTTCCAAATTTTTCTTAGTATCTAAATGTAAAATTTCGGGATTCTAGGTTCAGTAATTTGGGCTGTGCGTTGATCTCTGAGTATCTTAGTTAGTCAGCCACCTTCCTCTTTTATAAATATAGATTAAACCAATAAATCTCTTCAACTAATAATACCTTGTATTCTCTAAGGTTAATTTTAAATTTTAAAAAAAACAGTGTTATAGATATTCTAGTTTTAGATTAATATAGACAGAAAATAAGTTACATTCAAAACACACTAAATTTGCTAATTTTCTTTTTAAAATCTGCTTGTCTAATTAATAGCAAGTGTAGATTGAATTTCTTCTTTTTAATCTTTGAATATATAATAGTAGATTTATAATTATAAAATAAAAAAAAACTTTATTTTTGAAGGTTGATGGCTCTTTGTTCTGAATAAAAACAAAGTCCCTTATTAGAAACCATTTAAAGTTAAGTTTTAAATGAACTAATTTAGTTTATTCATTGGCCTGAGAACAAGTTATCCGAGTATTATACATACAAATCAAGCTAATCAAGTTTTGAATAATCTAATTACTTCCCATTTCAAAGTGCAATGGTAATTTACTGCGACTCTTTATATATCAACAATTTTTACTATAATTTTTTATATCTCCTTAAATACTTAATTATACACATCTCAAAATATTACATTGCTGAAATAGCCTCCTACTCTTATAAGTGTAATAAAGACTACAGCATCTAATCTCGGGAATTGGTATGTTTTAACAGGCTAAGACATCAGAAGATACCACCAAACGGGGCATTCTACTTGCACTAGCTCAAAGAATGGTAGACAATTTTATATCTGACAATAAAATAGAAGCAGAACAAGAAGCCCGTCTTTACATTATGATTTTAGAGCTGCAGGAAAAATGGGAAGACATTTTGAAGTTTATTGAGAGTCCATTGTACTCTCAGTTAGTACCGGGATCAACAGCACAAGCGTGTATTCCCTACCTTACAAAACTAGGCCTTTGGAAGCGGTTAAACCTCATCTGCAAGGAATTGCTGTATGAAAATATTGATCGTTGGGATTACTATTTGCCATATTTTGACTCAGTATTTCAATTAATGAAGCAAAACGAGGAGGATCCTGAAAGCACCATTGACAATACTGCAGAGAAGTGTCATGAGTTTATTTGTCAATTAGTTGAAAGTATGTCCTCAGGTAGGACTTTACGAGGACCATATTTAGCAAGGCTGGAATTGTGGAAACGGTTAGCGGTTGACGGTGATCCCACTTCATTACTTGGTAGTGGTTTGGCATTGTGTATTCAGTATTTAAGGGTTTTTGCCAACAAGGCATGTGCAGTGCCAGACTTACGACCCTATTTGCCAATGATTCCACAGAAGGAAAGAGAGGAAAATTGTAGGGATTTCTTGACTTGTCTTGGTTTTGATGAGGATAGTAAACCTGAGACGGTAAGTTCTTTTTGAACATATTATTGTAACAATTGTGGTTTTTAAATATTTATTTCAGTAGTTCAAACATTGACAATTGTAATGAAATAAGTTAATAATAATCAATTAAATACAAATAATTAAACTGAAGTATCACACACTCAATTGTCAAATTACTGGTTATTTTTTTGTTCAAGTTTGTACAAGTTTTTTACCTGACTATGGTGTAGCCAAAACTTAGGGTAATGGTTTTAGCTGTCTATGTATGTTTATATATCACATCATAGTGCCTAATTGTTTATATACTACATCACAGTGCCTATACTACTGAATGTCAATGAGGTATGAATAGATTTAAAATAACGGGCACTTGGCCAGCGTGGGGACGTATGGCCTTAACCCTCTCCTGAGAGGAGACCCGAGCCCAGCAGTGGGACATTATGGGTTGTTGATTGAACGGGCTGTGGCATAGAGTATAAGTTTTTACATAGTCGGTTTGTAGTTTCTTAACCTTTTCTCCTACACATTTTTCATTTCTGAAGTATGTAGAAACAGTCTATATTTACCTTAATGTGCAAGGAGTGATGACATCGCCACCAATAATTGCATTATTCTTCGAAATAGATTGTACTTGTTTTACCTATATGTTTCTCATTATGTATATTGTGATATTTGTACAGAGTGACGACATCCAACGCCATATCTCATGCCTAACAGCATGGCGCCTGACTGCAGCGCCTTTACCAGCAGACGAAGCACTATCTCTGGCTACCAAGTTGCGAGACCACTACATGCGGTGTTTAAAGCTGGGCCTTGTCACCGCGACTATTACGGAGTTCTGTGCGCCTGATGCGTACGGAATTTTAGCAGCCCATCATTATTTTTATGCTGGTAACCATCTATTTGATTGAGCATCAATCTCCATATTTAATTAAAATAAGGTATTGTAATCTCAGTGTTAAAATTATATCATTATAATAGTTTATTATCAAGACATTTATTGTGACAGCATTACTAGGCAAAGACTGTGCCATGGCTGTCAAAAACACTAAAATAATAAATAAAAAATATTACGGACATCTAACACACAACGCCATCTAGTCCCAAACTAAGCAGAGCTTGTATTATGGGTACTAGATAACTGATATCAATACATAAATACTTTTTTTTTGTAAATACATACATATTATACATAGAAAACACCCAAACTCCGAAACAAATATTTGCAGATCATACAAACATTTGGTCCGACCCAGGATTCGAACCCGAGACCTCATGGACAGCAGTCGCGTACGCTACCACTGAGCCACCGAGGCAGTCAAAATAAAATAAATCTTAAGAATGTATATTTTTAAATGGAAACTTAAAAAATATGGTGCGTTTTACCAAAATACAAACTTTTTCGCAAGATTCTATTTTGGTGAAATATTTTGCCATAACTAAGTGCTCTTACAACCGAACGGTCCAATAGGCGTTTAACCGCGTGGTTAGCCGTTTAATATGTATGTTCATAAAATCGAAAAGCGGCTGGCTCGCGCTTGACCACTAGTCCGTAAGAGAGGTATAATCATCAATAATCACAATGTCACTATTACTATAACACTTTTTTTAAACTGTTATCATTGATTTCAATCAAATTTTTTATATGATATATTGTTTTGTAGCTGTGCTGCAACAAAGTTCGGCGCCAATCGTCGAAGCTCTGTGTCTTCTAGAGTTAGTCCTCCATCACTCACCCGCAAACTTCCATGCGAAGCTTCTACTTGTTAAATTTTATCATTTACTCGGTAAGTTTTATTACTAATAATAAAAAAAAAAAAAACTAACAACAACCCATAATGTCCCACTGCTGGGCTCGGGTCTCCTCTCAGGAGAGGGTTAAGGCCATTCGTCCCCACGCTGGCCAAGTGCGGGTTGGGGACTGGCAAGAATACGTTGTGGCTACCTAAATCTTGCCGTTGGATGTTTTTAAGCCGCCCGAAGGCCTCCAACTAAGCTTCACGACTGTTATCGTATGATAACAACCGGGACCGACTGCTTAACGTGACCTCCGAATCACGGAGACGCTCATGGTAACATGCAACCAGCGGTCACCCATCCAGGTACTGACCGCGCCATCGTTGCTTATCCTCGATGATTGTTTCTAATCACCGATTGCAACTGGGCTATGAGCGCCACATTACTAATAATAATAACATTTATTACAAGAAAATAAAAAATAAAATCTGTTCAACTTAAAACTTATTTACGTAATAAATCGAACATGAGATAGCCACCGTTGCCAAACTAGGTAGAAACCTGTATTTCGGCTTACTGCGCCACTCCCCACAGGAATTTCAACTAGTATTTTTTTTTTTTTATATTTAAGCTGCCAAAATGACTCTGCCTTGCCTGATGGAAAGCATGAGCAGAATCCAAGAGTGGTGGTCACCATCCTCAATGCGAAAAAGAACAATGCAGCATGGTGACCCACACTATGGCGGCCTGGGGGGAAAGGGGATGGTGAGGGGGATAGGGGGCGTTGGATTGTCATGTCATGCCGAAGCGTGGCTCTCCCACGGTGTGAATGTATTTATTATAGAAGAAAGTTTAATGAATCTAAAATAAGAGGAACATAATGAAAAGTGTGAAATGAACCTCTCTATTTGTGTATGTGTAATTATGTATACAATATGGTCTGTATACAACAGACCGGCACGTAACTTGTCCAAATTCGTTAGATGCAAAGAAGTAGTTTTTTTATCCCATCCCCATGTCCCTGTGGTTGACAGAGGGACGTGGGGATTGTAGTAGCACCGTTCCGAGCAAGCGATTGGAGCGTCAGTCTACTACACTTCCATTTTGTTTGTTGCAAAAAGTGTACTATGTGCGAACTTACCCACGCTACGCCGAAATCTGGCTTAGTTACGTGATGGTCTATAAGCACATTCATAAAAAAATAGGCTATTGATTAATTCAACGGAATAAAGAATTTGTAAACGGTTTGGTAAAGGTTATTAATTCAAGTTGTGATCAAGTAGTGATATTCACAAATCAAATAAATAAAATTGAATTATCTGTTTGTTGAAAGTAACAGCTTTTGACTAAATACATGTGTAAGTATATATGGTACTTACATCATGAAATCAATTTTAGTTTTTGTCTGTTTGTTCCAATTAACCTCTGGAATGGCTGAACCGATTGTGATTTTGTTTTTAGGCTATTTTTATTTAAGAAAGTAATAGAATAACGCGTACATACGCGTGGTAAATTACACGAGGACGAAGTCGCGGGTAATATTTATTAAATATATATAATTTTTTTTTAACACATTTAGCCATTTAAAAAAAATCGGTTGATGTAAGTACCATATATATTTTTACTAGCTGTGCTCGTGACTTTGGGTAACGTATACACAAATCTTTTATCCCCTCCTTTTAACTCCTTACAACAACCTCATCAAATTAAAAATTAGCCTATGTCCTATCTCAGGCTCTAGACTCTTTGTGTACCAAATTTTATTTAAATTTTTCGTCTCAAAAACGCTCAGACAGAGCAATATTATATAAAGTAATATTATGTAAGGATATGCATTCAGTGAAAAGCTGTAAATTGCAAAAGCCAAGCGAAGATTTGTGTGGTGGTGTTGTCAGGCGGCGCGCTGGCGGCGGAGGGCGCGTACGCGCGGCTGGAGGTGAAGCACGTGCAGCTGGTGTCGCTGGGCTGGCTGCACGCCGCGCGCCTGGCGCCCGCCTGCGCCGCCTCGCGCGCGCTGCAGCTGCTCGCCGACACGCGCGCCTTCCACACGCATCATTCTAAGGATGTACGTCACCTCTCACTCCCTCTATCTCCCTCTCTCCCTCTCACTCCCTCTCTCCCTCTCTCTCTCTCTCTCTCTCTCTCTCTCTC